>CM057101.1:29836430-29933930 GCA_029959045.1 Taenioides sp. WSHXM2023 | reverse complement strand
GAGAGGGAGGGGCTACGCACGTCCGGAGGGGGGGCGGGGCTAGGGGCGGGGCCGTTCGCACTGGGGGTCGCGGGGGGCGGGGCTACAGACGGCCAGGAGGGTGGGTCTTCGGTGTCCGGACTGAAACAGAGCGACGCAGTTTAAAGCACATACTGTGTTTGGAGGTGTAGTGCTGTTATTACTAATACTAAGGAACACACTCGATACTCGATACCGATTCTGATTCTGATTCTATGATGATAAAACCCTCTTTGTTTAGACGATCTCCTGTGATTTTCCACGTTAAATGGCAGAACTTTCTTTTCTGTTCCCATGTGTCCTGATATCTGTGGAATCTCTGGTTTAGAGTTCTCTGTCTGCAGGTCCAAACTTCCCGGACCTCAGTGCATCTGTACCAGGATTTAAGACGATCCGGACGGAGACACTCTCCTTAGTGGGAAGAAGAAGACCGGCAGGATTGGTGTTTTGGTGAACGAGAGGTGGAGTAATTCTGGCCATATTAATGTGAAGGAGCGGATCTGTTCCCCATTGAACTTATGGTCTTGGGAATACGTCCATATTATTTACCAAGGGAATTTACTTCTGTCCTGTTCATCGGAGTTTACATCCCTCCCTCAGCTGATGAAGATGCAGCGTGTGACAGGATACACACTGTGGTCGCTGGGCTGCAGTCTAAACACCCGGAGGCTTTACTACTGATTTCTGGAGACTTCAACCATGTTTCACTGGACAGTGTTTTACCCACACTTCATCAGTATGTGGATTGTAAAACTCGGGACAATAGAACTCTGGACTTACTGTATGCCAATTCTAAGGAGGCATACAGTGCCACTGCCCTGCCCCCACTGGGACGATCAGACCACAATCTGGTCCTGTTAATGCCTCAGTACATCCCTGCAGTAAAGAGGAAGTCTGTCACCACTAGGACTGTAAGGAAGTGGAGTCAGGAAGCCAGCGATGCCCTTCAGGACTGCTTTGAGACCACAGACTGGAATGTGCTCTGCCTGCCGCATGGGGACAACATTGACAGCATGACGGACTGTATAACGGATTACATCAACTTCTGTGAGGATACAGCTGTCCTCACACGCACTGTCCGCTGTTACCCCAATAACAAGCCCTGGATCACCAGCCAGCTGAAGGATCTACTTAATATGAAGAAGTGGATCTTCAACTCTGGAGACAAGAACGAGTTGAAGAGGGTGCAACGGCAGCTGAAGGTCCAGCTGAGGCAGGGCCAGGAGGCCTGTGGAAGGAAACTGGAAGTTAAACTGCAACAGAATAACTCCAGAGACGTGTGGAGGGGATGAAGACCATCACAGGTCTCTCCAAAACAAAGCTGCAGGACAAGAGCCCAGACAGATCAAACCTGCTCAATCTCTACACCTCCCAGACGCCCAGTCCACACCTCACCACAGACGACCACCCCCACGGAGGAACACCCTACTCCCACCTCCACGGAGGAACACCCAACTCCCACCACCACGGAGGAACACCCTACTCCCACCCCCACGGAGGAACACCCTACTCCCACCCCCACGGAGGAACACCCTACTCCCACCTCCACGGAGGAACACCCTACTCCCACCTCCACGGAGGAACCCAGCTCAGTGTCTTTGTCACCTGCGCAGGTGAGAAGGCAGTTGGAGAAAGTTCACCAAAACAAGTCTCCTGGACCGGACCAAGTCAACCCCCGCGTGCTGAGGACATGTGCAGCACAGCTCACTGGGATCTTTCACTTTCTCTACACACTGAGTCTGAAGCTTGAGAGGATCCCGGTGCTATGGAAGACCTCCTGCATTGTGCCTGTGCCCAAGAAGCCTATTCCATCTGGACTTAATGACTTCAGACCAGTGGCTTTGACGTCTCATGTCATGAAAGTGTTTGAGAGACTTGTTCTGGCTCAGCTCAGACCCCTGGTGGCACCATCGCTGGATCCTCTACAGTTTGCCTATCAGTCCCACATTAGTGTGGATGATGCTGTAATCTATCTTCTGCTGCGGCTCACTCTCACCTGGATAGTGTTAAGGGCTCTGTGAGGATATTGTTCTTCGATTTCTCCAGTGCTTTTAACACTATCCAGCCCTTTCTGATGAGTGAGAAGCTGCTCAGGATGGGTGTCAGCTCCTCCATTGTCTCCTGGATTACTGACACCTGTCAGGCAGGCCTCAGTACATGTGACAGGGACCACCCTGTCTGACACTGTGGTCAGTAATGTAGGAGCCCCCCAGGGTACAGTCCTGTCTCCTTTCCTGTTCACTCTGTACACCTCTGATTTCCAGTACAGCTCCAGTTCATCTGATGACTCTGCAGTGGCAGGGACAGGTGCTGGGACAGGTGCTGGGTGTATCAGGGATGGACAGGTGCTGGGACAGGTGCTGGGTGTATCAGGGATGGACAGGAGCTGGAGTACAGGACACTGATTACAAACTTTGTGGAGTGGTCCCTGGCAAATCACCTGCTCCTGAACGTTGACAAGACCAAGGAACTGGTGATTGACTTTAGGAGAAAGAGGACACCGGTGGAGCCCATTACCATCCAGGGCCAGGACGTGGAAATAGTGGACTGCTACAAGTACCTTGGTGTACAGGTGAACAACAGACTTGACTGGGGGGACAACTGTAATGCTGTGTACAAGAAGAGCATGAGCAGACTCTACTTCCTGAGAAAGCTCAGGTCTTTCAATGTGTGCAGCAAGTTACTGGAGATGTTCTACCAGTCTGTGGTGGCCAGCGCCCTGGACTTCACTGTGGTTCTGCTGGGGGAGCAGCACCAGTAAAAGAGACATTGGGCGGATTGACAAACTGATCCGTAAAGCGGGTTACGTGATCGGCTGTGAGCTGGAGACATTTGTCACAGTGAGGGACAGGAGGACACTGGACAAACTGCTCTCCATCATGGACACTCCTGCTCACCCACTGCACCAGACTATAGAGGGACAGAGGAGATAATACTCCCTACAACTGTACAACAACTCACCCACTGCACCAGACTATAGAGGGACAGAGGAGATAATACTCCCTACAACTGTACAACAACTCCCCCTTATGTCACAGAGAACCTTATGTCCTGTCAATCATCATATTAGTCTCTTGTCTCTTGTTTACAGCTGTGATTTTATATTTTATTTTATATTTTATGACTTATTTTTCTGTTTTATTTTGACTTGTACATTTACATTTATTTTTATAATTATGTCTCATTTGACACCTGTCTCTGTCCCTGTCTGTGTCTCTGTTTGTCTCTGTCTCCGTTTGTGTCTCTGTCTCTGTCTCTGTCTGTGTCTCTGTTTGTGTCTCTGTCTGTGTCTCTGTGTCTTTTTGCTTATTATTTCATATTCTGATGTTTGAGCTGCTGAGTCCAAATCATTTCCCCGTGGATCAATAAACTTTGTCTGAGTCTAAGTTTAGTCCTGGTTTAGTCCTGGTTTAGTTCTGGTTTAGTTCTGGTTCAGCCCTGGTTCAGTCCTGGTTCAGTCCTGGTTCAGTCCTGGTTTAGTCCTGGTTTAGTTTGTTCTAAACACATTCAGGTTCTGCTCTGTCCTGGACTTTTTTAGGATCCAGACCTGAGGAACATGAGGATCGAGTTTCGATTCTCGTTTTAGGATCGATTTGGATCTGAGTTTCGATACTTTTGACACGTGACATTTCTGAATCCTACATGTTTGACCCGGATTATGATTTTTTAAATGATCATAGGAAGTTCAGAGCAGTGGGCGGGGACACGGGGTAGGTGTAAACAGATATTTTCTCAAATGCAGGTCAGTACAGGATTCCTCAAACACACAGGGCCGTTTCCCTGAGTTTCACCTGAAACTGAAACAGTTTGAATTCTCCAAATGTGTGAAACGTTTGTGAAAAAAAACACAAAACCACAAAACCGGGGCGGCACGGTGGCTGAGTGGCAACACTCATGCCTCACAGCAAGACGGTTACGGGTTCGATCCCCGGGTCGCCCGGGCCTTTCTGTGTGGAGTTTGCATGTTTCCTCCCCGTGTCTGGATGGGTTTCCTCCGGGTACTCCGGTTTCCCCCCCGTGTCTGGATGGGTTTCCTCCGGGTACTCCGGTTTCCCCCCCGTGTCTGGATGGGTTTCCTCCGGGTACTCCGGTTTCCCCCCATCAACCAAAAACATGCAACACCCTATGAACAGTTTACAATCAAGGACCGTCAAGGAATTCCTCCCTCCTGTGGCTCACCACCTGCAGAGGGGTTCACCACCTGCAGAGGGGTTCATAGGGGTCTGGGTCTGGTGCACAGAGTAATGGGCAGTGTGCTGCCCCCGCGACCCAGCCGGATTAAGCGGGAGAAGATGGATGGATGGATGGACAAAACCGGTCTGAGGACTACAGAGGGAGGGCATGTGACACACAGGAGACAGGGAGGGCATCTGGGTCTGACCTGAAGAGCTCCCTCTGTTGGCTACTGTCGGGGGACGTCTCTCTGAAAAAGGGCACAACTCGTGATAGGCTGGCTCTCCGTTTGGACCCGCCCACTCCCACAGCGGCGGCACCAGACCCGCTCTTCTCCACCAATCCCAGGCCGGCGCCGTGACGGGTCAGCGCCGTGCCCTGCTTCTTCAGGAACTTCTCCAGAGGCTTCATCCCGGCCGGCATCCTGGACCAGGGACCAGACCAGGACCAGGGACCGGATCAGACCAGGATCAGACACAGACCAACTCTGGAAATCTCCAGGAGCGTCTTGAGTTCTGCTGCAGAGAAAACCGGGTTAGATTCTTCTCTGATCCGATCCTGCTCCAGAGAATAACCAGGACTAAACCAGGACCTAAATCTGGACCTAAACCAGGACTAAACCAGGACCTAAACCAGGACCTAAACCTGGACCTAAACCTGGACTAAACCAGACCGCTCCAGACGTCTGGAGTCTGGTGAGGGGACTGCAGAACATCAGTGATGTTTCTTACAGCAGCTCTCCCCTCTTCTCCTCCTCTTCTCCTCCTCTTCTCCTCCTCTTCTCCTCCTCTTCTCCTCCTCCTCCATCTCTTCTCCTCCTCTCTTCCTCTTCTCCTCCTCCATCTCTCCTCCTCTTCTCCTCAATCTCTCCTTCTCCTCCTTCATCTCTCCTCCTCTTCTCCTTCTCTCCTCCATCTCTCCTCCTCCTCCTCATTTCTCCTCCTCCATCTCTCCTCGGTGCGCGGGACTGACCCACTTACCGCTGGGTTCTCCTCGGACCGCGGCCTGCCGCTTGGACTCGGGGTTCGGATGGCGCTCTGCGGTGGCAACTACATGGTGGATGTGCGCGGGCCGCGCGTGGGCAGGTGCGCGCAGGTGCGGGTTCGGGCTCGTGTCTCGTGTCCTCTTCTCCTCCTCGTCTGTTCCGCGGTCGTTTCGGTTCGCCTCCTCCAGGGCTCCGGTGCCGCAGCTGCTGCTTCCGGGGAATCCTGGAACGACAGCCGGGCGCAGCGCTCCCCGCGCGGCTCGCCTCTCCGCGGCGCCTCGGAGCTCCTCTGGTTCTCCCCGCGGTAACTCGGCTCGGATCGGAGCAAAGCTCGGACCGAGGCCGCTCCTGAAGCACCGATCCCGTGACGCGGTGAAACGCGCGGCCTGGAGCGGTGCGTTCGCGCGGTGGTTTTTTTCCAGGTCGCGCACTGCGGAGCTTCCTTCGCCTCTTTTCGCTGCGAATCAAACGAGGAGCGTGCACGCGCTCTGCTGCAGCTGCGCGTGGCCGGGTCTCGGGAGCGCGCACGGTGCACCGTGTGCTCAGCGCGTTGATGGAAATATCCCGGAGCTTCCCCCGCCGTTTGTCCAGCGGGTCTGAGGTTCTACTCCTAACGCGCGCGGGCCTCATGTTATTACTATGTTATTACATATAAGCGGATGTGCATATATACAGGTATACATATGTACTTATATGTACTTGCGTACTTATAAGTGCCAAAGCCAAGTCTATTCACTAATCACAGGCCCACGAGCACGCGCCGGACAAACCCACGAGCGCGAGGAAATGAACAGGCCTACGCACACATGCGCGCACAAGCACACTGTTTAGACCGACACGCACGACACGCCAACGATCAGCCAATCAGGAGCCAGCCCCATGCGCGGCTCCCAGCTGTCACCGCAACGTGCACATGCGTCACACATGGACAGGTGAAGTGTCCCTGTCCACGCACACTGACAGGTGAAGTCTCCCCATCACTTCTTTCCACCACAGACAGTGGAGAAGTGGAGTGTGACGTCACCCACAGCATTCGGCTCTAGTCAAATGAAGCTCACTGAGGCCAGCGGTGAATCTGGAGCCAGGTCCAGATGAAGAACAGGATTTTATTAATGGGCAGAAGGTTTAAGTCCAAACCCCAGGGTCATGTAGAGGCTCAAAGGTCAAAGGTCAGCGTGACGAGCCTGACAGCAGCAGGTACAAAGAGAGGGGCCACGCTTTATACACACAAACTGAACTGGAGCCAGTCCATGGAGCCCAGTCATGCCCATGAACACTTCCCGTTCACTCAGTTAGACGTGACGATCTACGCTAACACACAGACAGGTGAAGTGTCAGAGGCAGGTGCTTTGTTACAGATTTATTGAATGAATTTCTCAGCAGCAAATCAAAGTCTTTAAACTAAAACAGGAACCAATCAGACGCGAGCGCTGTGAGCACATGACACAGATACAAAGAAACTTTATTAACACGCCGCCTCGTACAGTATGAACAGAACGCTTTAACTAAACACACGGCGGCAACGCCAAACCGTTTAAAAAAACCATTAGAAAAGAAAGAAGAGTTCTCCTGCCGCTCTCCGTCTGGAAACGTCCCAAAGGTCAAAGGTCGTCCGCGCTCGCTCTGGTCTGCTGCTCCCGCCAGGCCGACGTCTGCAACCACAAAAGGAAATGACATCATGCACGAAAATGACCACTGTTACACCTGTCTGCTCGTTTCCATGGAGATAAGTTAATGCACCGATACGCTGACCCTGTATCGGCCGATATTCACCAGGGCATGATTCTTGGTTTGGCCCAAAGGCAGAGGGTTGATATTACACTCCACACAAACTGAGCTTTAATCCACGTTCTGATGTTCCGCCTCACAAACACCTGGAGTTGTATTTGTTTCATTCAGATGTTTGAGGAGCTCTTTATTATTAGTCTGTCTACATCTCCAAAGCTCCAAACGCTCTGTTCCACCTTGTGATGTCATCAAGTGGTAGTTTTCAAGTGAACAGCTCCTTTTACCTTTAGTTCAGTCGAGATCGGCAATTCCAGGACTGAAATGATCCAAATGATTCTAGTGAAGGTGTGTGGAGTTTAAAAACACAGTGGAGCACTTCCTGTATCACCACATGATGACATCACAAGGTGGAGTGTTTTCAGTTTGAGGGAAGAACTCGTGTTAAATCTGCAGGTTTGTGTGTTAAACATGTGAATGAAACAAACACAACTCCAGGTTTGTGATTAGAACAGAGCAAGAAATGCCTAATTTGTGACCTTTAACCCCGGATCTTCTCCGTCTGTGGGATTAATCTGAGCGAACTCAGAATTATTTAATGGAAGTCTTTGTTTTAAAAAAGGAGAAAGTTCATAATTTTTTCTCCTCTAAATGTTGCAATAAACATCAAACCGTGAGACTGTGAAAATATCGGTCCCAGCAGAAACTCTCCATATCGGTGCATCTCTAATTAAAGCTGAACTGTGGAACATTCCCAACAAGGTAATAACATCTCCACATAGAAAAACATGACCCTAAGCCCCCCCCGCCCTCCTCCAGAAAGTTCCACAGTGCAGCTTTAAGACCCTCAGTGTGAGACTCACCTGTGCGTCCTGCCGGGGGAGGGGGGGGCTCGTGAGTGTGGCGAGGGGGCGGGTCACTCGGAGGCGTAGGGCAGCTCCGGAGGCGGAGCGTTGGCGTTGACAGACAGCTCTGGGGGCGGGGCTTTGACCGTGACGGGCTGCGAGGTGCGGCGCGGCGGCGAAGGTTTGGGCTGAGCCTGCTGCTGTACAGTGTCATAGTACGTCACGCCGCCGTAGGTCACCTGGGACTGGGCCTGGGGGGTTAAGGGGGGGGGGTGGGGGGGTAAGTGAGGGGAGGGGTAAGTGGGGGGCATAGAGGAGGAGGAGGGGAGGTGAAGAGGGAGGGGGCAGAGTTGAGAGTTAAAACTGTAGTTTCACACACCTGACACACACACACACACACACTTGACACACACACACACACACACACACACACACACACACACCTGTTCTTGTTTGGGGAAATAAACGGTGGGGACATGTTACGGTCCAGAGGCTTGGTGACGTCGGGAGCCGTCAGGCGTCAGGTCCACTCACAGCTCTTTGGGGTTAGTCCACCGATATCGGAGGATTTCCTCTAATTCAGCCGATACACGGCATTGGTTTTGGTTCTGCACTGCCCCGGGCTTTACACACACTTGAGTTCTTGAATTTTAAAATAATACGAGTATCGGCAAATATCGGTACTGGCCACAACAGCAAGACGAATATCGAATGTCGGTATCGGCACAAAAATCTATAACAGAACCACTGAGTCTGCTGCCCCGTCAGGAAGGAAAAGGTCCTGAACATAAATACAATCATTAATCTGTGATCTAGAATCTAATGAAGGCACAGGAGCAGCACCTGATGACATCACAGTGTGGAGTGTTCAGTTCTGACACAGACGCTGCATTATTAGGGCCTGGTGTCAGGGGGCGCGTCTTACCTGGGGGGTGGGATACATGGCGGGGTAAGGAAAGGTCATGACCCCTGGGGGCGGGTAAAACGGCGGTGGGAGGAGCTGCTGCGGTTGTCCAGGCGACAAGGAGACTGACGGGGCGCCGAAGAGGGCGGGGTTTGTGATGGGGCCTCCTGATTGGTGCGGATGTAGACCTGAGGAACACAAAGAATGTGATATAACCACACGACTGAACCACCTGATAGGCCGACAGGGATTCACCTGGATGTGGCAGGTGCATCTCCGGTTGCACCAGCATGCCCTGCGGCGCCAAGGGGGCGGGGGCATCACCATGACCGTACATTGGCCCTTGGTACGACACTGGCATAAAAAGAGCACAGTTAGTCCCGGTTCAGTCCTGGGTCAGTCCCTGGTCAGTCCCGGTTCAGTCCCAGGTCAGTCCGTGTTCAGTCCGTGTTCAGTCCCTGTTCAGTCCCTGTTCAGTCCCTGGTCAGTCCCGGTTCAGTCCCGGTTCAGTCCCGGTTCAGTCCGTGTTCAGTCCCTGGTCAGTCCCTGGTCAGTCCCTGGTCAGTCCCGGTTCAGTCCCGGTTCAGTCCCGGTTCAGTCCGTGTTCAGTCCCTGGTCAGTCCCTGGTCAGTCCCTGGTCAGTCCCTGGTCAGTCCCGGTTCAGTCCCAGGTCAGTCCGTGTTCAGTCCCTGGTCAGTCCCGGGTCAGTCCCGGGTCAGTCCCGGGTCAGTCCCGGGTCAGTCCGTGTTCAGTCCCGGGTCAGTCCGTGTTCAGTCCCGGTTCAGTCCGTGTTCAGTCCGTGTTCAGTCCGTGTTCAGTCCCGGGTCAGTCCCAGGTCAGTCCGTGTTCAGTCCCGGGTCAGTCCGTCTTCACTTGGACTCAAATGAAACTTGAGGCATTAGAAAAGCGTCTCATTTTGTCGTCTTTTCCTGTTCCATCAAATCCTGCGTCTGAAAGTTTGGGTCCAGTCCCCCTCTTCCTCTGACTCTTCTCCCGACTCCCGTCTCCCGTCTCCCGTCTCCCGTCCCCCTGTCCCCTGTCCCCTCCCTGTCCCCTCCCTGTCCCCTCCCTGTCCTTACTGGGCTCGTAGTAATGTCCCTCCATGACCCCCAGGTGCATTGGGGGGGCGGGGTCTGGGACGCTCCTCTGGCGGTGGGCGGAGTAACGCTTGGCCCTGTTTGAGCTCATCTCGTCCAGAGGCGGGAACTGTCCACTGGGGACGTGCAGAGGGTTAGACAGACCTGAGGACAGAGAGACAGAGGGTGAGACAGACCTGAGGACAGACAGACCTGAGGACAGAGACAGAGGGTGAGACAGACCTGAGGACAGAGAGACAGAGGGTGAGACAGACCTGAGGACAGACAGACCTGAGGACAGAGACAGAGGGTGAGACAGACCTGAGGACAGACGGAGACAGAGGGTGAGACAGACCTGAGGACAGAGAGACCTGAGGACAGAGACAGAGGGTGAGACAGACCTGAGGACAGAGACAGAGGGTGAGACAGACCTGAGGACAGAGAGACCTGAGGACAGAGACAGAGGGTGAGACAGACCTGAGGACAGACGGAGACAGAGGGTGAGACAGACCTGAGGACAGACGGAGACAGAGGGTGAGACAGACCTGAGGACAGAGACAGAGGGTGAGACAGACCTGAGGACAGAGAGACAGAGGGTGAGACAGACCTGAGGACAGAGACAGAGGGTGAGACAGACCTGAGGACAGAGAGACAGAGGGTGAGACAGACCTGAGGACAGAGAGACAGAGGGTGAGACAGACCTGAGGACAGAGACAGAGGGTGAGACAGACCTGAGGACAGAGAGACCTGAGGATAGAGACAGAGGGTAAGACAGACCTGAGGACAGAGCGTTAGAAACGGACGGGTGAGAGACGTGACACATGGGGCTCGTCTCATTTCTCTTTCCTCGTTTCCTTCTCCTCGAGTCGTCTCCTCGAGTCGTTCGTGCGGTGCTGGTTCTGACCAGATGACGTTCGGACTCGGGTTTATTTTATTTATTTTTGGATTTTTAAATCAAACTGTTTATTTTCAGATAAAAGTGTTTCCACACATTTTTATTGTTTTAATGTCAAACAGGATTATGTAACAGACCTGCTGCTGTCCCTGTCCCTGTGAGACTTCTTTAATCTGATCCTGATGCTCCTGTCTGCTCCAGGCTCCAGGCTTTATTTATATTTATATATGTGACGTACAGTCTATGGCGAAAACGGCGCCGAACAAACATGGCGGCGGCGGCAATGGTGCTGCCAACGCCCTTAATGTGCACATCTGTTTATGGACATGTTCTCAGCAGGACTTTTACCTGACACAGGATGGATTCGTCATTTTGACAGGTTTGCTGTGATTGGCTAAAAAGAACCTGGTGGGTGGGCACTTTGGGTGGTTTGCCCAATCAGCTCAAGGCATTCTGCTGCAAGTCCCTCCCTTTTCTAAACTTTTAGTGAGAGCCTTTCAGAGGGAGAACATGTAGAACTCAATTCAGAGATACACAGATCAGCCTGGAGTGAGGCAGGTCCTCCTGAACCCCCGGGTCTCTTGCGGTTCCACCTCCTGAACCCTCGGGTTTCCTGCGGTTCCACCGTTCCACCTCCTGAACCCCCGGGTCTCCTGCGGCTCCACCTGCTGAACCCTCGGGTCTCCTGTGGCTCCACCTCCTGAACCCCCGGGTCTCCTGCGGCTCCACCCCCTGAACCCCCGGGTCTCCTGCGGTTCCACCCCCTGAACCCCCGGGTCTCCTGCGGTTCCCTCGGCTCTTCTGAGCTTTGGGACACTTCATCTGGAGCATTTGACTGACAGCTGAAAAATGGAGGATCGAGGAGAAGTAAGCGAGGAAAGAGAAATGAGATGGGCCCAGAGAGACGAGTCAACACGGGACACCCGGGGCAGAGGGCGCCGCGCCCCGGGAGAGGGCACCGCGCATGGCTCACCTCGTATCTCAGAACGGATGTACGACGTGGGGCTCTGGCTCCAGTTCTGACCCAGACTGAGTCGTGCCAGGTCTTGGTCCATGTCGGAGAGTCCGCCCGCAGGCCCCGCCGCCGTGCCGCCCGAGGGGGCGTCGCCGGTGGCCCAGGACTTTGGCGAGGGTGCGGGGGGCGTGTCCTCCACGGACGTCTGTTTGCTGCCCATGTCTGCGGGCCGCGAGCGCGTCCGCCGCACCAGAGAGTACGACTTCCTCTCCACCGGGCGCTCCGTGGAGGGAGAGCCGTCCCGATTGGCCGAGGCGGGCGGCGAGGTCGTCTGAGGGGCGGATTCAGAGGGGAGGGACTTCTGCTCCGGCGTTTGGTGATAAACGGCGCCTTCGCTCAGAACATGATCCGACTCATTAATGTCCAGCGTCACGTCATCGGGCGCTCCTCTGAAGCCACGCCCCCCTCTGGCCGTGGCCACACCCCCTCCACCTGCCGTGAACTCCAGCGCCACCTTCGGGCTGTGCCTGTCCCTGCAACAGAACAAACCACACCTGTCACTCCCTCCTCACCCGTCACACCTGTCACACCCGCCACACCTGTCACACAGGAGCCTCCATACTGCTCACCCTCACCTGCCACACCCCTCACACATTAGCGTCTGGACCACTCACCCTCTGGTGTGGGGGCCACGCACACTTGGGCCCTCGCTCCTGTATGGAGGAGGCGGAGCGTTGGGGCCGCGGCTCCTGGGGGGCGGGGCTCTGGCTCTGGGCGCGGATGGAGCCAATTGGTTGGCGGCCTGAGGAGGCGGTGCTCTGGGTGCGCCACCCTGCCACGACCGGACAGGACGCTCCTCCCTCCAGCGCTGCTCCCGACTTGGAGACACTGACGGTCTAAGACGACAGGGACAGGTGAGACAGGGACATGTTCCTCTGCTCCCTCCTCCTCTCACCTGCTCCTCCTCCTCTCTCCTCCTCACCTGCTCCTCCGTTCCCTCCTCCTCCTCTCACCTGCTCCTCCTCCTCCCACCTCCTCCTCTCACTTGCTCCTCCGCTCCCTCCTCCTCCTCTCACCTGCTCCCTCCTCCTCTCCTCCTCCTCTCACCTGCTCCCTCCTCCTCTCACCTGCTCCCTCCTCCTCTCACTCTCCTCCTCCTCTCACCTGCTCCTCCTCCTCTCACCTGCTCCTCCTCCTCCTCTCCTCCTCTCACCTTCTCCTCCTCCTCTCTCCTCCTCCTCTCACCTGCTCCCTCCTCCTCCCACCTCCTCCTCTCACTTGCTCCTCCGCTCCCGCCTCCTCCTCTCACCTGCTCCCTCCTCCTCTCCTCCTCCTCTCACCTGCTCCTCCGCTCCCTCTTCCTCCTCTCACCTGCTCCTCCGCTCCCTCTTCCTCCTCTCACCTGCTCCCTCCTCCTCTCCTGCTCCTCTCACCTGCTCCTCCTCCTCTCACCTGCTCCTCCGCTCCCTCCTCCTCTCACCTGCTCCTCCGCTCCCTCCTCCTCTCTTCTCCTCACCTGTTCCTCCGCTCCCTCCTCCTCTCACCTGCTCCTCCTCCTCTCACCTGCTCCTCCTCCTCTCACCTGCTCCTCCTCTCACCTGCTTCTCCTCTCACCTGCTCCTCCTCCTCCTCTCACCTGCTCCTCCTCCTCCTCTCACCTGCTCCTCCTCCTCTCTCCTCCTGCTCCTCCTCCTCTCTCCTCCTCCTCTCACCTGCTCCTCCGCTCCCTCCTCCTCTCTCCTCCTCCTGTGTTGTTTCTGTTGTTGCTTCTGTTGTTGTTGCTCCTGATGTCGTATCCGTAGACGGCGATGAGTTCTTCTCGACTTTTTGGAGCTTGTTCTTCTTCTCTGAAGCGGTCGTGTTCCCATCGGCCTTCGTCCTTCCACAGCTTCCTGTTTCGTCCTTTGGGTCTGAGAAAGAAAAGAAACAAATAAAGACACGAGGAACAGACGAACAGAAAACAAAACCCCCCGTGTTCTGGAGTCTGGAGCGTCCCACGGCGGGTAACACCACCGATGCTCGTCTGTCTCTGATCCCATCGCACCTCCCTCCTCCTCTCACCTCTCCTCCTCCTCCTCTCACCTCACCTCTCCTCCTCCTCTCACCTCCCTCCTCCTCCTCCCACCTCTCCTCCTCCTCCTCCTCTCACCTCACCTCTCCTCATCTTCCTACCTCTCCTCCTCCTACTTCTCCTCCTCCTCTCACCTCCCTCCTCTCACCTCTCCTCCTCCTCCTCTCACCTCACCTCCCCTCCTCCTACCTCTCACCTCTCCTCCTCCTACCTCTCACCTCTCCTCCTCCTACCTCTCACCTCTCCTCCTCCTCCTACCTCTCCTCCTCTCACCTCTCCTCCTCCTCCTACCTCTCCCTCTCCTCCTCCTCTCACCTCTCCTCCTCCTCTCACCTCTCCTCCTCCTCTCACCTCTCCTCCTCCTCTCACCTCTCCTCCTCCTCCTCTCACCTCTCCTCCTCTTGTGTGGCTCCTCTCAGGTCGTGCTCAAAGAACAGTCCTTTTCGGGGGATGTAGGCCGGGTTTTTTCGGTCTTCGTCGTCGTCCAGTTTCTGTTTTCCTCCGGACTTGGTCTCTGGATCATCTGTCGACTCCTACAGCAAAAATACAACCAGGGCTGAACCAGGACTGAACCAGGACTGAACCAAGACTGAACCAGGACTAAATATTCCTGTTGCTGTCACTTTTATCATTGTAAATACTGCACTTTAGGATCAGAACTTCCTTTGTGCTCCTCCGTTTGTCCTGCAGGTGGAGCCAGAGCCCCTCTGAGTGCTTCATCTCCTGCTCTGTTCATTTCAGTGTCATATTTGTGTCAGATGCCCTGTCTCTCACTGCAAAACAAATCTGGTAATAAAAATAAGCTTGAACCCCCTCTCACCCGCCCCCCTCTCACCTGCCCTCTCACCTGCCCACCCGTCCCCCCTCTCACCTGCCCGTCCCCGCTCTGTCTCTCCCCTGTCACGTTGTTCTTGTCTTCTGTCTTGCTCTCCTCTTTGGGTTCATTCTCCTCCTCGTCTCTAGGGGGCGTGTCTTCAGGGGGAGGGGCTTTGGTTACTTCCTGTTCCACGGCGGTGGGCGTGGTTTCCTCTGTGAACGCTTCCTCTTCCTCTCCGCCCTGAAAACAGACGATTACATTTATGAGCCGGTCAAAATCTGATCACTGAAGTCATGAGATAAACCCAGAATCAGATCTGTGTGTGTGTCTGTGTGTGTGTGTGTGTGTGCGTGTGCGTATGTGTGTCTGTGTGTGTGTGCCTCTAAATCCTCAGGCAGGTTTTGGAGGAGGAAAATGTTATACGTTAGAAGATGAGACAAAACTCCAAAGCGTTCATGTCACAGAATCTCTCTTTCAGTCCTTCACATTTTCTTGTCTTTCTCACATTCATTTGCCGTCCTCCAAACCTGCACAGCCGTGATCAGAAATCAGATCACCACATGGAGCTGGTCACATGACATTTACATAATCAGATAACTCGGAAAATTAGATTAAGATCAGATTTTAATGAGACTTTAGGTAAATAAACACAGCCGAGGACGACATTGTAAAAGCTGCTGCACAAAATAACAAATCCAGAGTGGTCACATGACCCCGAACCCCCTCTGCTGACCCCAGAACCCCCAGAACCCCCAGAACCTCCCTACTGTGGAAGTGTCAGGTGCAGGTGTGAGCTGGTTTATGGTTCAGATCTCTGTCATTACTGGAAACAATGAGCCACATGAAACAAAAACTGCACAAAGGGCGGCCTTTACTGGGCCCCCACGCCCTGGACCCCCACGCCCTGGACCCCCACGCCCTGGACCCCCACGCCCTGGACCCCCACGCCGAGTTTTTTTTTCATGTGGAGAGTTCCAGTAATGGAATCCCACTCCTCAGCCTCCCCGGTCTATTCCAGGGACTGGAGAGGAGAATCTGACCGAGAACCTCAGATCCAGGAGGAGCAGTGTGGTTTTTGTCCCAGACCAGCTCTATACTCTCCATCGGGTGCTCGAGGGTTCATGGGAGTTTGCCCAGTCCACATGTGCTTTGTGGATCTGGAGACATTCGACCGTGTCCCTCGTGGGGTCCTGTGGGGGGCGCTCTGGGAGTATGGGGTCCGGGGCTCTTAAGGGCTGTCCGGTCCCTGTATGACCGCAGCAGGAGCTGTGTTCACATTGCCGGTAGTAAGTCGGACCTGTTTCAGGTGCATGTTGGACTCCTCCAGGGCTGCCCCTGTCACCGGTTCTGTTCATTGTTTTTATGGACAGAATTTCTAGGCGCAGTCAGGGGCCGGAGGGGATCCGGTTTGGGGACCACAGGATCTCATGGCTTCATCAGACCAGGACCTCCAGCGTGCACTGGGGCGGTTTGCAGCCGAGTGTGAAGCGGCTGGATGAGGATCAGCTCCTCCAAGTCCGAGGCCAGGGTTCTTGATTGGAAAAAGGTGGCACCCTCTCCTGGTGATCGGAGAGTCCTTCCCTCAGGTGGAGGAGTTCAAGTGTCTCGGGGTCTTGTTCACGAGTGAGGGGAGGATGGAACATGAGATTGACAGGTGGATCGGTGCAGCGTCGGCAGTGATGTGGTCGCTGTATCGGACCGTTGTGGTGAAGAGGAGCTGAACCGAAAGGCAAAGCTCTGGATTTACCGTCAGTCTACGTTCCTCCCCTCACCTATGGTCATGAGCTTTGGGTAATGACCGAAAGGACAAGATCACAGATACAAGCGGCCGACATGAGTTTCCTCCGCAGAGTGGCTGGGCGCTCCCTTAGAGATAGAGTGAGGAGCTCAGTCACACAGGAGGAGCTCGAAGTAGAGCCGCTGCTCCTCCACATGGAGAGGAGCAGCTGAGGGGAGGGCATCTGTTCCGGATGCCTCCTGGACGCCTCCCTCGGGAGGTGTTCCAGGCATGTCCCACCGGGAGGAGGCCACGGGGAAGACCCAGGACACACTGGAGGGACTATGTCTCTGGTCTGGCCTGGGAACACCTTGGGGTCCCCCCGGAGGAGCTGGAGGAAGTGTCCGGGGTGAAGGAAGTCTGGGAGTCCCTGTTTA
Organism: Taenioides sp. WSHXM2023; assembly: GCA_029959045.1. Taxonomy (NCBI): domain Eukaryota; kingdom Metazoa; phylum Chordata; class Actinopteri; order Gobiiformes; family Gobiidae; genus Taenioides; species Taenioides sp. WSHXM2023. Next base: position 29,917,312 of record CM057101.1, on the reverse strand, counting down.
GACTGTTGGCCCCGCGACCCGACCCCGGATAAACAGAAGAAAATGGATGGATGGAGTTCCAGTAATTCCAGAGATCTGAACCATAAACCAGAAGCTGCAGATTCTTAAGTTAAATATAATAAAGTTAAATGAATCTTAAGATTGAAGTTTTTATCTTGACTCAAAGAGGACGAAGCGTCTGTACCTCTGAGTGAGAGCCGTTCTCCTCTGGGTCTGCGCTGTCGTAATCAGACAGAACCGCTGCAAAACAACAAGAACCATCACAGACAGGAAGGAGGGACAGAGGGACAGAGGAGGGACAGGGGAGGGACAGAGGAGGGACAGGGGAGGGACAGAGGGACAGAGGAGGGACAGGGGAGGGACAGAGGGGAGACAGAGGAGGGACAGAGGAGCTGAGGAGGGACTGAGGAGGGACTGAGGAGGGACTGAGGAGGGACAGAGGAGGGACAGAGGAGGGACGGAGGAGGGACGGAGGAGGGACAGAGGGGCTGAGGAGGGACAGAGGAGCTGAGGAGGGACAGAGGAGGGACAGAGGAGCTGAGGAGGGACAGAGGGGCTGAGGAGGGACAGAGGGGCTGAGGAGGGAGGCCTTACCTTCTCCAACTCCATCTTCACTCTCCTGCAACAGAAAAGGTTCGTTAATAAAACTTTCAGTGCCTGTGATTGTAGTGCAAATCCAGGACCCCCACAGGACTAAACCGGGACTACACCGGGACTACACCGGATGCAGGTCCCGCCTGAGCTCCAGCCGGACTCTCCCTCCTGCGGGTGGGACCGGGTGGGACCGGGTGGGACGTCCACGTTTGAGCCTCAGCCCCACACGAAGCTCGAGCCTGTTCCGGTAAACCCGCTCTGTCTCCCGCAGAGGCCCGGGTCTCCGCTGGTCTGTGCCTCTGCAGGTCCCGAGGCGCCTTTTCCCCGGCACCGGGTCCCTTCCTCCCCCGGTGTGATCCGGGACACACACCGCGTCCCCCGCGGCTCTGGACCCGGGTAGAGCCCAGTTTAACCCGCGGCCCCGGTCTACGGCGCTGTTTAACCGGGCAGACGGCTCTCAGATGGCCCCGGGTCTGGGACGCAGTCCCGTTAGCCCGGGGTTAGCCCCGTTAGCCCGGTAAGACTCCATCCGTTGGTCGATCCGGTTTGAGAAAAGAATCCGGGAGCGTCGGGTTCGAGCGCAGACCGAGACCTCATCAAACCCTTTAAGAGCGGAACCACGGCGGGTTCAGACCGGGACCAGCCCCGGTGCACGGCCCCAGTGACCAGCCCCGGGGAGGTGACGAACTCCCGGAGCCCGAGTTAGCCCCGTTAGCCCGAGCTTAGCCCCGTTAGCCCCGTTAGCTCCGTTAGTAGCACTCACACACTCGGACTCCTCGTCACTCTTCGGGCCGGTCCTCTCGGCCGTAGCCTCGGGGATCTCCGGTTCTCGGGTCCGGGTCTTAGAGGACGGGGAGGCCGAGCCGCCGCTGTCGGAGTCGGAGCCGGAGCCGGAGCCGGACTCGTCCTCGCTGTCCTGAGACGCGCGCCTCCTGCGTCTCCGCCGGTCCGCCATCTTAGGACTGAGAACCGGAAGCGCGAGGCGTTGTGGGAAGTGAAGTCCTGAGAGGCGGAGCGGCGGGAGGGTGCCCCCTACAAGCCAGAGACACTCCTGCTCCTGAGACATTTGTAAGAATAAGATACGTTTAGTTTAGTTTAGTTTAGTTTAGTTTAGTTTAGTTTAGTTTAGTTTAGTTTAGTTTAGTTTTTTGATCATTTTGATTATTTTGATTATTTTGATTATTTTTTATTATTTATTTTTTTTTTTGATTATTTAGATTTTTTAGATTATTTAGATTTTTTTGATTATTTTGATTATTTAGTTTTTTTTATTATTTTTATTATTTTGATTATTTTGATTTTTTTATTATTTAGATTATTTTGATTTTTTTTTTTTTTTTTTTTTGATTATTTTGATTTTTTTGGATTATTTTGATTATTTTTATTATTTTCTTATTTTCTGCTCATGTCAAAGAAGCTGACACAGTCTCTACATTAGGCTCAAAACGTTCCTCTTTGAATCAGCTTATGGTCAGGTCAGTTAGGAACAGAAACTAAACCCATAGGCCTAGTTAAGCTGCTCTAGGAGATATATTACTGGGGAAAGTATGGCAACTTGAGCACTGTCCTCTGGTTTCTCCTACTTTTTCTCCTCCTACTGTTAAGAATATTCAATTACTAGTTCATTCGTAGTCTGTTCTTTGCTATTCACATGTTGTCCCTGTCCCACTCCCTTTTGGGGAGTGTAACTGTTTCAGATGCTGCTGTTCCAGTTTGGACCGCTGCTGCCCCCTAGTGTCGAGGACCTGGACCCCTCCTCTCCTTCCCTGTCCTGGATTAACTGTCCTTGTCCTGCTAGATTAGTAGTTTCATCTGCCTGTCCGTCCTTAGGAGTGGATCTCTCCTTCACTGTGGTTCTCCTCGAGGTTTCTCCGTTTTCCCATTGGGTTTTTTGGAGTTTTTCCTTTCCGAGAAGGAGGGTCTAAGGACAGGAGATGCTGGGACAATTATCCATTTGCCTGCTTGTTGTTGAACATTCTGTATTTTGATTTATGAATGTTTCTTATTCTGCTTTATTAATCAACAATTTTGTGAAGTCCGCCGAGATAACTGTTGTTGTGATTTTGGGCTATACAAAAATAAACTGAATTGAATTGAATTATTTAGATTTTCCCGGGTCCAGGATGCAGAGGTGTCCTGCGGCCGCAGCAGCTGCACGTCGCCGCGCCCGTGCCGCTTCTTTGCCTCGACTTTAATGTCGGACCACTTCGTCTTCACCTTTCCCGCGGTCCTGTGGTTGCGGTAGCCGCTGGCCGCGTTCACGACTTTGGTCACGTGTTTCCAGCCCAGCGGGCGCTGCCACCGCGGCACTCCGTCCGTGAGCAGCTTCTTTCTGCGCATGAGCATGCCGCGCAGGAGCCGTTCACCTCCGCCTCACAGAAGTTTCTCTTTCTGCTGCGGAGCAGCTGCGTGTCGTCCGTGCACCGCGTCCTTGGCGCAGCCCTGCTCCATCTGCTCCACCTCCTCCATCTGCTCCACCTCCTCCATCTGCTCCATCTCCTCCATCTGCTCCACCTCCTCTATCTGCTCCACCTCCTCATCTGCTCCACCTCCTCCATCTGCTCCACCTCCTCCATCTGCTCCACCTCCTCCATCTGCTCCACCTCCTCTATCTGCTCCACCTCCTCCATCTGCTCCACCTCCTCTATGTGCTCCACCTCCTCCATCTGCTCCACCTCCTCCATCACCGCCGCGTGTGCGCTGTGCGTGATCACATGACCACAACATGCTCACTTCCGCCGCGCTCTTCCTCTGCGGGAGACCGCCCCTCGTGTGTGTGTGTGTGTGTAACGGAGTTAAAAATGCACTAATTACTATTTCCTGGTTGTATTTTATGTTTGAATATAATTTATATGTGAATTTTATCATTTTGACATTTTATTTTGAAAACCGGAAGTGTGCGCTGCTCACACGTTTTATTTTGGTAGTTCAACTTCCCCTCTCAGTAGCACGTTGGAGAATGCAGAGGGTAAGTTCTGTCTGGGTTGAAAAGAATATATTTTACAAAAACCAACATACTTTTAACACAAATACAAGAACGTTAAGATAAGATAACGTTTTCACATGTAATGGATGTATTGTGGTGCGCTAATTTTGAGTTTTGTACATTTTATTTAGATTGTAAAGTTCACTTGATATTGTAACATTGTACTGAATGCCGCGAAAATGAGCAGCCATTTCATGGTGCTGTTCTCATTCTTACAGGGAGCCAGTGCCTGATATGTGTGAAGACATATTAATAGAGTATTTATATGTCTGTCACAGGTATGTTACATTTTATTCTATTTCTGTAAAGGTTATAAATTGTGCATTTGTCTCTCTGAATTATCACTCCACTGCAATCAAGTTAAATTTAAAATTGTTTTATTGTTTATACATGATTTATATAATTGAGAGTCACATGAGTTGTAAACCCTGTGTAACATGGTAATAACATGGCCAGTATGTATTTGTAAGCTCCCCCTCTGAGTAGCACGTTGGAGACTGCAGAGGGCGCCAGTGCTTGATATGTGTGAAGACATATTAATAGAGTATTTATACGTCTGTCACAGGAGTAAAGCTGACTGACTCCATACTGTGTCCTGTCTTTCGTATACGGCCTAACGAAGAGTTCCGCAGCCGTTACGTGTGTGTGTGTGTGTGTGTGTGTGTGTGTCTCAGTGAAAATTCTGTCCAAAAGTAAAACATGTTTCAGTTTGACTCCTGCACCATGCAGTACTTTACTGGAGTACATACTGAAGTGTGTACTTGTACTTCATGTGAGAGCAGGTATCTGTAAGTGTGTACTTGTACTTCATCTGAGAGCAGGTATCTGTACTTAAAGTGTGTGCTTGTACTTCATCTGAGAGCAGGTATCTGTACTTTCTACTGCAGTACATTCAAAGTACAGTGTAGTAAAAGTATTTGTTGTGAGTTTGTGAAAACACAAAGAAAAACAGAAGAAAAAACAAACTTCACCTCAAATCTGCAAAAACCAAAACCACGAGTGAAGTTTTATTAGAGCCACAATCAGAGAGAAATACTTGGACTTTTTACTCTTTAAGTTCTTTTTAAATGAGTACTTTGATACTTTTACTTGATGTAGTTGTGCTTTTACTTAAGTAACACAGTTGAGTAGTTCCTGCACTCCTGATCTCCAGCTGAACCTGCGCCTCCAAAAAACAAACCCACACACAGAAGTTTAATGCTCTCCTTTATTTTTATTTTTCACTTGTTGATTGTCGCCTGACAAAGCCGCCGTGTGATTGGCCGCTGCTTGAGACGCCATCCTCTGATTGGCCGTCCTCTGATTGGCCGCCAGGTGCTGGGGGGCGGGCTTTATGAGACCTGGGTGGAGGAGGTGGAGGAGGTGGAGCTGGTCACGACATGTCCGTCGACCACTTCCTCGACGACAGTGACCACGCGTTTTGTGGTGGTAGTGGAGGTGGAGGTCAGGCTGTGGACCAATCAGAACACACAATTTAGTCACATGATATGAAGAGAGGGCATCTGACACACAGGGGATCAGTGGGAGGGCATCTGGCGTACCTCTCTCCCTCCAGCAGCCTCCTGTATTCTGCGATCTCCATCTCCAGGCGGGTCTTGATGTCCAGGAGCATGCTGTACTCCTGCCCCTGTCGCTCCAGATCCGCTCTGAGACCCACCAACTGGCCCTCCAACGACCCCACCTGCAAGGGAGGGCATCTGAGCCAATCTGACACACAGGGAGGGCATCTGAGCTAATCTGACACACAGGGAGAGCATTTGAGCCAATCTGACACACAGGGAGGGCATCTGACACAAGATCTGACCTGGTTCTGGTTCTGGTTCTGGTTCTCACCTGGTTCTGGTATCCACTGAGCTTCATGGCGTAGCGGTTCTGAGTCTCGGCCAGCGTCATCTCCAGAGACGATTTCTGAAAAACACAAAAACAAACTTTAAACCCTCTCCAGACTGACCTCTGTGACCCTGTGACCTCTGTGACCCCTGTGACCCCTGTGTTTTTCTGGGCGGGTTAAACTGGCTCCTCTGAAGGTCGTGCTCTGGTCCCACCGCAGCATCACAGTACTGCAGTATTTGTAGTATTTGCAGTACTCGTGTGTACTCACCATACTGAGCATCGACTGCAGCTCGATCTCCAGACTCTGCAGGGTGCGTTTGGTCTCTGTGACCTCAGAGCGAGAAGTTTGGAGAGAAACCGTCTGAGTGACCACCTCTTTATTCAGCGCCTCGGTCTGTGGGCGGAGCAAAGAGCATGACAGCCAATCACAGGACAGCGTCTGTCCACTCACATGACATCATCTCAGATGGACCTCGTACCTTGGCCTGGAACCATCCCTCCAAGTCCCTCTGGTTCTTGGCGGCCACGGCCTCGTAGTGCTCGCGAATATCTGCCATGACTTTGGAGAGGTCCTCCTGAGGAGCAGCGTCCACCTCCACATGGACCTGACCACTCATCTGAGACCTGAGGGCCAGAAGCTCCTGAAGAACATGGACGAGGAACCATTAGGTCCAGCAGAGAACAGAGGAGGAGGAGGAGAGAGGAGGAGAGCAGTAGTAGTAGGAGTAGCAGTACTTTAACTTCTGCTGAAACATGTCGACAAGGTAAATATACGTTACTGTTTTGTCTTTAAAAAAGAACCCAAGAAGTTAAAGTACAGAAGACAAAATGAACATCTTTGGTAGTAGTAGTAGTAGTAGTAGTAGTAGCAATAGCAGTAGAAGTAGAAGTACAGTACCTCCTCATGGTTCTTCTTGAGGAAGATGAGCTCCTCCTTCAGGCCTTCGATCTGCATCTCCAGGTCCGAGCGCGCCAGGGTCAGCTCGTCCAGAACCTTCTTCAGCCCCGCGATGTCGGCCTCCACAGACTGACGCATGGACAGCTCGTTCTCATACCTGCGGGAGGGCATCCCGGTTAGACAGCAGCAGTACAGTGCAGTAGCAGTACTGAAGTATTCTTACTTCATCTTGAAGTCATCGGCGGCGAGGCGAGCGTTATCGATGGACAGGTGCACGGCGCCGTTCACTCGGATGGCATCCTGGATCTGCACACAGAGAAATACTGCAGTACTTATACTGTGCATGTACTGTAGTACCACAGTACTGTAGTAGTAGCAGTAGCAGTAGTAGTAGTAGTAGTACACCATCAGTGACATCACCTTGCCGGTGATGTCACTGATGGTGGTGTAGTGGCCGGTGTAGTCTCGTGCGGCGGGTCCCACGCGGTTCTCCACAAACTGGCGGATCTTCAGCTCCAGTTCGGCGTTGGTCTTTTCCAGAGCCGCCACTTTGGCGAGATACGCGGCCAGACGGTCGTTCAGATTCTGCATCGTGAACTTCTCGTTCCCGATGAGACTGTGGGCAGAGGACACATCGTCACGCCAACCACATGCCAGCACACGCCAACCACACGCCAACACACACCAACACACGCCAACACACGCCAACCACATGCCAACACACGCCAACCACACGCCAACCACACGCCAACACACGCCAACCACACGCCAACACACGCCAACCACACACCAACACATGCCAACCACACACCAACACACGCCAACCACACACCAACACATGCCATCCACACGCCAACACATGCCAACCACACGCCAACCACACGCCAACACACGCCAACCACACACCAACACATGCCAACCACACACCAACACATGCCAACCACACGCCAACACATGCCAACCACACGCCAACCACACGCCAACACACGCCAACCACACGCCAACACACGCCAACCACACACCAACACATGCCAACCACACACCAGCACACGCCAACCACACACCAACACATGCCAACCACATGCCAACCACACGCCAACCACACGCCAACACACGCCAACCACACACCAACACACGCCAACACATGCCAACCACACCCCAACACATGCCAACCACACACCAACACACGCCAACACATGCCAACCACACACCAACACATGCCAACCACACACCAACACATGCCAACCACACGCCAACACACGCCAACCACACACCAACACACGCCAACCACACACCAACACATGCCAACCACACACCAACACATGCCAACCACACGCCAACACACGCCAACACATGCCAACCACACACCAACACACGCCAACCACACACCAACACATGCCAACCACACGCCAACACATGCCAACCACACACCAACACATGCCAACCACACACCAACACACGCCAACCACACACCAACACATGCCAACCACACGCCAACACACGCCTGTCCTACTCCTGCCCCCATCCCCTGTCCCCCTGACTCTCACCTGTCTTCCACACCTCCTGCCGCGAAGCTGAGAGCTGCGGCGGAAGCAGAGCCGCCGCTCACGGAGGAGATTCGGATCCCAGAGCCGCCGGCGCCGCCATAGACGGAGCCGGATCGCATCATCCCTGAGCCGAGTCCCCCGGAGGAGGAGCGCAGGGAGCGAGAGGAAGAGCGGAACGTCAGGGCCATGTTTGATCTCAGGCTCAGAGGAGGAGAGTGACAAGCCGACGGGAACGCTGCTTTTATGTACCAGGCCCCGCCCACCACCAACACACCTGTCAATCATCCCGAGGGGCCACCGACAGGTGTGACCGCACGGACCGGTGCGCACCTGACACTCAGGTATTCAGAAAGTTCAACTTTCACCAGAGCTGTCAATCAAGAGAGAGGCACACACACACACAGACAGACACACACACACACACCTCTGTAAACCCCCTCCCCATAACTCAGATGCCACGCCTCAGGCTGTGACAGGTGTGACAGGTGTGACAGGTGAAGTGTTTGTGCAGCTTGAGCCTCTCAGAACAAACACGACCGCTCCCACTCCGGACCCACACTGCCGCGCTCGTGGACGGAGAAGTGCGCTGCCCAAGGACACGCAGACCGCACTGGCCTGAGCCACAGACCTGACTCCCCTCATGTCAGAGAGGTCAGAGGTCAGAGCACTTTCAGCACCAGGGTCAGACAGGTGCAGAGGGCAGGGTCGGGCAGGTGCAGATGACAGGGGTCAGGCAGGTGCAGCAGACAGGGGCAGAGGGCAGGGTTGGGCAGGTGCAGATGACGGGGGTCAGGCAGGTGCAGAGGGCAGGGTCAGGCAGGTGCAGAGGACAGGGTGAGACAGGTGCAGAGGACAGGGTCAAGCAGGTGCAGAGGACAGGGTCAGACAGGTGCAGAGGACAGGGTCAGACAGGTGCAGAGGACAGGGGTCATTAAAGTTTATTTTCTGTTTGTTTCTCAAACTGTGGTGCAGCCGTGGAGCTTTTCTTCTCTTAAACTAAAGTGGAAGTGATGAAGTCCACTTTTAGACCCGGTTTAGACCCGGTTTAGACCTGGTTTAGACCTGGTTTAGACTTAGTTTAGACTTGATTTAGTCCTGGTTTAGACCTGGTTTAGACCTGGTTTAGACCTGGTTTAGTCCTGGTTTAGTCCTGGTTTAGCCCTGGTTTAGTCCTGGTTTAGTCCGGGTTCAGTCCAGGTTTAGTCCTAGTTTAGTCCGGGTTTCGGGCATGTCTGTGTCACATTCTTCTCGGAGTGCACGACCTTTGACCCGTGGAGGGGCGGAGTTACGTAACAGCGGCAGAACTGGCTCTTCGGTCACGGCTCGCTTCGCTCCGTGACGCTGACTGGTGACATCATCAGTCAAAACAGCAACGACCCAGATGCCCTCCCGCACTGTTCGCTTCTTTAGACTTAGACTTAGACTTAGACAAACTTTATTGATCCAGAAGGGAAATGATTTGGACACAGCAGCTCAAACATCACAATATAATATAATAACAGAGAGTAACAAAAATAGATGTTATAGCAAAAAGAGCAAGAGACACGTGTCAAATGAGATATAAATATAAAAATAAATGTATATGTACAAGTCAAAATAAAATAGAAAAATAAGTAATAAACTATATAGTCACAGCTATATACAAGAGACAAGAACGACAGTGCAAATACTATGCTGATTGACAGGGCATGAGGTAATCCGTTACTTGGGATTAACTTGGAGTACAGTTGTAGGGAGTATTATCCGTTACATAAGGGTGAGTTGTTGTACAACTGTATGGCGTATGGTATGAATGTAGTCCTGAATCTCTCACTGTTTGAGCGGAGCTGTTGGAGAATGAGCTCCTCTGTCCCTCTATAGTCTGGTGCAGTGGGTGAGTTGTTGTACAGTTGTAGGGAGTATTATCTCCTCTGTCCCTCTATAGTCTGGTGCAGTGGGTGAGCAGGAGTGTCCATGATGAAGAGCAGTTTGTCCAGTGTCCTCCTGTCCCTCACTGTGACAAATGTCTCCAGCTCACAGCCGATCACGTGAGCAGCTTTACGGATCAGTTTGTCAATCCGCCCAATGTCTCTTTTACTGGTGCCGCTCCCCCAGCAGAACCACAGCGAAGTACAGGGCGCTGGCCACCACAGACTGGTAGAACATCTCCAGTAACTTGCTGCACACATTGAAGGACCTGAGCTTTCTCAGGAAGTAGAGTCTGCTCATGCTCTTCTTGTACACAGCATTACAGTTGTCCCTCCAGTCAAGTCTGTTGTTCACCTGTACGCCAAGGTACTTGTAGCAGTCCACTATTTCCACATCCTGGCCCTGGATGGTAATGGGCTCCACCGGTGTCCTCTTTCTCCTAAAGTCAATCACCAGTTCCTTGGTCTTGTCAACGTTCAGGAGCAGGTGATTTGCCAGGGACCACTCCACAAAGTTTGTAATCAGTGTCCTGTACTCCAGCTCCTGTCCATCCCTGATACACCGGACCACTGCAGAGTCATCAGAGAACTTCTGCAGATGGCAGGACCCGGAACTGTACTGGAAATCAGAAGTGCACAGAGTGAACAGGAACGGAGACAGGACTGTACCCTGGGGAGCCCCTACATTACTGACCACCGTGTCAGACAGGGTGGTCCCCAGTCGCACGTACTGAGGCCTGCCTGACAGGTAGTCATTAATCCAGGAGACAATGGAGGAGCTGACACCCATCCTGAGCAGCTTCTCACTCATCAGAAAGGGCTGGATAGTGTTAAAAGCACTGGAGAAATCGAAGAACAATATCCTCACAGAGAGAGAACATTATCCAGGTGAGAGTGAGCCCGCTGCAAAAGATAGATTACAGCATCATCCACACTAATGTGGGACTGATAGGCAAACTGTAGAGGATCCAGCGATGGTGCCACCAGGGGTCTGAGTTGAGCCAGAACAAGTCTCTCAAACACTTTCATGACATGAGATGTCAAAGCCACTGGTCTGAAGTCATTAAGTCCAGATGGAATTGTCTTCTTGGGCACAGGCACAATGCAGGAGGTCTTCCATAGCACCGGTATCCTCTCAAGCTTCAGGCTCAGTGTGTAGAGAAAGTGCAGGATCCCAGTGAGCTGAGCTGCACATGTCCTCAGCACGCGGGGGTTGACTTGGTCTGGTCCAGGAGACTTGTTATGATGAATTTTCTCCCAACTGCCTTTTCACCTGCGCAGGTGACAAAGACACTGAGCTGAGTTCCTCCGTGGGGGTGGGAGCAGGTGTGGGAGCAGAGGTGATGGGCTGATGAATGGTCGTCTGGGTGGTCTGTGGTGAGGTGTGAATTGGGCGTCTGGGAGGTGTAGAGATGGGGGTGCCAGGGGATGAGAAGCGATTGAAATGCAGATTGAGCAGGTTTGCTCTGTCTGGGCTCTTGTCCTGCAGCTTTGATCGAGGGCTGAAGCCCATGATGGCCTTCATGCCTTGCCACACTTCCCTGATGTTAATTTGCTGGAGTTTTGCCTCAAGCCTTTTCCCGTACGCTTCTTGCCCTAGTCTGAGCTGGATCTTCAGCTGCTGTTGCACCCTCTTCACCTCGTCCTTATCACCAGAGTTGAAGGCCCGCTTCTTCTTCTTAAGTAGATCCTTCAGCTGGCTGGTGATCCAGGGCTTGTTATTAGGGTAACAGCGGACAGTGTGTGTGGGGACGGCTGTATCCTCACAGAAGTTGATGTAATCCGTTATACAGTCCGTCATGCTGTCAATGTTGTCCCCATGCGGCAGGCAGAGCACATTCCAGTCCGTGGTCTCAAATCAGTCCTGAAGGGCATCGCTGGCTTCCTGACTCCACTTCCTTACAGTCCTAGTGGTGACAGACTTCCTCTTTACTTTATTTTCAGGGGCCGTGAACAAGCGCACACGCCTCACAGAAGGAACAGAACCGAGCCAGGTGCAGCGCCTGAGACTCTCCCTCTGCGGTCCCTGGCAGGTGCAGTCCCTGGCAGGTGCACACAGCAGTACTCATTACAGTTACATCACAAGAGTAACTGACTTTAATCAAATACAACAAAAACATCTCCACAAAATGAAAATGTGAAAGTTTCCACTGAAAGAAGGGTCCACACCTGAGGATCTACAGGAGCTTCTCACGCCTGAGGATCTACAGGAGCTTCTCACACCAGAGGATCTACAGGAGCTTCTCACACCTGAGGATCTACAGGAGCTTCTCACACCTGAGGATCTACAGGAGCTTCTCACACCTGAGGATCTACAGGAGCTTCTCACACCAGAGGATCTACAGGAGCTTCTCACGCCTGAGGATCTACAGGAGCTTCTCACACCAGAGGATCTACAGGAGCTTCTCACACTTCTGCTCAGATTCTGCTCAGATGTTCTACAGAGGCTTTAAGACTGAAGCTGATTGTGAAGGTTTGTATTTGGAGCTCACCACAGGGTCACAGGTTCAAGTCCCACATGTGAGACCAGACCAGGACCAGACCAGGATCAGAACCAACACCAAACCAGGACCAGACCAGGGCCAGGCTCAGATCTGGTCCACTGCTCCTTTAAAGGGTCACTCTGGAACTTTCTTTTCTTTGTTCATTGTTTGTTTGTTGTTCTTCAGGCTCGTTCTGTTGATGTTTTGCCTCAGCCGTCTCCATGGAGACCAGCAGGTCACTGGAGTTCAAACCACAGCAGAGCCTCCGTAGAAAAGCTCCACAGTGCAGCTTTAACCCCCAGAGGAGCAGAGGAGGAGGAGCAGAGGAGGAAGAGGAGCAGAGGAAGAAGAGGAGCAGAGGAGGAGGTGAAGAGGAGGAGAAGCAGAGGAAGAGAAGCAGAGGAGGAGGAGCAGAGGAGGAGGTGAAGAGGAGGAGGAGCAGAGGAGGAGCAGCAGAGGAGGAGGAGGAGGACCAGAGGAGGCACTGGGGTTGGTAGTTGAATTCCTGACTTTGACAGATGAAGTGAAACTGTCAGCAGCTCTCACTGGTACAACAGAAACTCTGAGTACAAATACTGCAAATACTCAAGAGCAAATATGTGACAGTACACAGACAGGTGCAGGGCAGGGGCAGGGCAGGGGCAGGGGTAGGTGCATGGCAGCTGCAGGGCATCAGGGGTTTGAGACCAGAATCCCCAAAATCAGGTTTAATATTGTTTATTTGAATGAGATAAGATAAGATAATCCTTTATTTGTCCCACAATGGGGAAATTGCAGAGTGAGATTCAAACAGCCTCAGGATCAAATAAATGTAGCTCCAAAACTGGACTAAACCAGGACTAAACCAGGTCTAAACCAGGACAAAACCAGGTCAGAACCAGGTCTAAACCAGGACTAAACCAGGACTAAACCAGGTCAGAACCAGGACTAAACCAGGCCTACACCAGGGACTGCATATGGACTAAATCAGAACTAAACCTGGACTAAAGCAGGATTTAACCAGAGACTAAACCAGGCCTAAACCGGGACTAAACCAGGACTAAACCAGGACTAAACCAGGTCAGAACCAGGACTAAACCAGGACTAAACCAGGACTAAACCAGGACTGAAACCAGGTCTAAACCAGGACAAAACCAGGTCAAAACCAGGTCTAAACCAGGACTAAACCTGGACTAAACCAGGTCAGAACCAGGACTAAACCAGGTCTAAACCAGGACTAAACCAGGTCTAAACCTGTACTAAACCAGGTTTAAACCAGGACTAAACCAGGTCTAAACCAGGTCTAAACCAGGTCTAAACCAGGGCTAAACCAAAGTGAAATGAAAATGATACACGTTTCAGTTCATCAGATTTTATTGTTTCTGTGAACGCGTCTGGACGGGTTCAGCTCGGACTAGAACAGGTTTTGGGTCCTGGTTTTGGGGCTGGACTCTTGGCTCTTCTCTGGGTATGAAGTGCTGTGGCTCAGTTTGGTCTGGTCTAGTTCTGGTCCGGGTCTAGTCCTCGGTCTCATTGGCCTCCTCTTCCTCCTCGTCCTCCTCCACCTCTTTGGTCACGATCAGGACCTTCTGAGTCCGAGTGGAATCAGAACTGTAAACCGGACTGAAAGAGAACCACAGTCAGAACCAGGACTAAACCAGGACTAAACCAGGTCTAACCCAGTTCTAAACCAGGACTAAACCAGGTCTAAACCAGGTCTAAACCAGGACTAGACCAGGACTAAACCAGGTCTAAACCAGGATTAAACCAGGACTAAACCAGGTCTAACCCAGGACTTACCCTCCCATCTCTCCCTCCAGCAGTCTTCTGTACTCTTGGATCTCCAGCTCCAGTCTGGTCTTGGTGTCCAGGAGGACCTGGTACTCCTGCCCCTGTCGCTCCAGGTCACTTCTGAGCGCGCTCAGTTGCTGCTCCAGGGACAGCACCTGTCGCTGGTACCCTGCCAACATGGCGCCATACCTCTGCTGCGTGTCTGCCAGGGTGCCCTCCAGAGAGAGTTTCTGCGAGAGGAACACGACTGTGGGATCTGACCAGGGTTTGCACCACCAGTATTTGCAACAGGACAAGTCGTAGTACTTCTAATAGTACTTGTTGGTGTGTTGGTAGTATTTGCAGTACTTGCAGTAGTAGTAGTATTTGAAGTAGTAATAGTAGTAGTAGCAGTATTTGCAGTAGCAGTAGTAGTAGTAGTAGTAGTCATAATAGTAGTAGTAGTAGTAGTAGTAGTACCATGCTCAGTTGCGACTGCATTTCGATCTCCAGCCCCTGTAGCGTCCGTTTGACTTCGTTGACCTCTGACCTGGACGACTGCAGGCTCTCGGTGCTGACCGCCACCTCCCGATTCAGGTCCTCGCTCTGAGGTCACAAGGTACGAAGGGTCAGAGGTTAGAGGTCAGAGCTACAGACTTGATATGCGTTCCAAACAGGAAGTGTTCATGGGCGTGACTGGGCTCCATGGACTCTGGCTCCAGTTCAGTTTGTGTGTATAAAGCGTGGCCCCTCTGTCTGTACCTGCTGCTGTCAGGCTCCTCACTCTGACCTTTGACCTTTGACCCTGCTATATTAATAACAGACCAATCAGGAGCCTTCTTTTCCCGCCACAGCCCTGTGTGATGTCACGTAGTACTTGTAGTATCCCAGAGGCCACCGGGGGCAGCACACTCACATTTACACTGTTTCTGAACACGTTTAGCTTCTTTAAATATTTTTCTCATTTCACATTTTTCTGACCCACTGACCAGCTCACCCCATCCCCCTGACCTCTGACCCTCTGACTCCCCTGACCTCTGACCCTCTGATTCCCCTGACCTCTGACCCTCTGACTCCCCTGACCTCTGACCCACTGACCGCTGACCCTCTGATTCCCCTGACCCCCTGACCTCTGACCCTCTGACTCCCCTGACCCCCTGACCTCTGACCCTCTGACTCCCCTGACCTCTGACCCTCTGATTCCCCTGACCTCTGACCCTCTGACTTCCCTGACCTCTGATTCCCCTGACCTCTGACCCTCTGACTCCCCTGACCTCCTGACCTCTGACCCCTCACAGTCGTACCTTGGCCTGGAACCAGTTCTCCAGCTCCTTGCGGTTCTTGGCGGCCACAGTCTCATAGTGTTCTCTGATGGAGGCCATGACAGCATTGAGGTCCTGCTGAGGAACGGCATCCACCTCCACGTTCACGGTGCCCGAGATCTGAGAGCGCATGGTCAGGAGCTCCTACAGGAGACACAAGAACATCAGAGGAGACCACATGAACTGATTCTACAGGAGAGACAAGAACATCAGAGGAGACCACATGAACTGATTCTACAGGAGAGACAAGAACATCAGAGGAGACTGGAGGGGACACCACAACATGACAAGACTACAGATCTGAGAGCACACGGTCAGGAGACAGGAGTAAAGAACATGAGATGAGACAAGAAAACAGCTGCGAACACTTGGTGCGGAGGAGAACCAAACCAAAGAACCAGGAGAATTTCTGAAGGAGGAGTCAAGACAGAAGGTGTCCACAGCAGCAGCTCCTCCTCGGTAGTAGCAGCAGTAGCAGTAGTTGAAGTAGTAGTAGTAGTAGTAGTAGTAGTAGTAGTAGTAGTAGTATTATAAGCAGTTGTAGTAGAAGTATAGTACCTCCTCATGGTTCCTCTTGAGCATGATGAGCTCCTCCTTCAGAGCCTCGATCTGCATCTCCAGGTCCGAGCGCGCCAGGGTCAGCTCGTCCAGAACCTTCTTCAGCCCCGCGATGTCGGCCTCCACAGACTGACGCATGGACAGCTCGTTCTCATACCTGCGGGAGGGCATCCGGGTTAGAGACCAGGACCAGAGACCAGAGCCTCCACAGACTGATGTATGGACAGTTCACTCTCGTAACAATGGGAGGGCATCTGGGTTAAAAATAACCTCTCAGAGGAACACGTTTGGAGCAGAGTTTCTTTTGTGGAAGACTCATCTGAGACTCGTCTGAGACTCACATCTGCAGGTTTCACTCAAACTCTGATGAGCTCAAGAAGGACCACTGTAGGACTGGGACTGGACTGGACTGGGACTGGACTGGGACTGGGACTGGGTCTGGACTGGGACTGGACTGGGTCTGGACTGAAACTGGGTCTGGACTGGGTCTGGACTGGGACTGGACTGGGACTGGACTGGGTCTGGACTGGGTCTGGACTGAAACTGGGTCTGGACTGGGTCTGGACTGGGACTGGGACTGGGTCTGGACTGGGACTGGACTGGGTCTGGACTGAAACTGGGTCTGGACTGGGTCTGGACTGGGTCTGGACTGGGACTGGACTGGGACTGGACTGGGTCTGGACTGAAACTGGGTCTGGACTGGGTCTGGACTGGGACTGGACTGGGACTGGACTGGGTCTGGACTGGGACTGGACTGGGTCTGGACTGGTGCGTAGGCCCGGTGGGCGGGGCTCAGCCCGGTGGGCGGGGCTCAGCCCTGTGGACTCACTTGGTTCTGAAGTCGTCGGCTGCCAGTTTGGCGTTGTCGAGGGCCAGGTAGAGGGCGCCATTGTTCCGGGTGGCATCAAGAATCTGAAACACAAAAGTTTGAAAAAAACAACTGAGACCCCGTGAGGCCCCAGGGGCCCCGGCCCCTGTGAGGCCCCCGAGCTCAGGTGAACACCACAGACACAGATACATTTCTATTTGCACCCATGGGTGCGGCCCGTCCTCTCACTGTCCCATATACACACACACACACACACGTTCATGTGGGCCCCCCGGGGCCCCGCGGGGCCCCTCACACTGGAGTGTCCTCTTTCACAATAAAACACCCCTGAGACACATGCCCCAGATTTTCACAATAAGAGCCCCTCCCTCCTCTGAGCTCATGTCAGGTTTCACTTTCACTGACGACTCGCAGTATCAGTACTTCATAGTACTACAGTAACAGTACTTAATAGTATCAGTACTACAGTAACAGTCTGAACTCAGACTCAGACTCTGAACTCAGACTCTGACTCAGACTCTGAACTCAGGACTCTGGACTCTGGACTAAGGACTCTGGACTCAGGACTCTGGACTCAGGACTCAGGACTCTGGACTCTGGACTCTGGACTAAGGACTCTGGACTAAGGACTCTGGACTCTGGACTAAGGACTCTGGACACAGGACTCTGGACTAAGGACTCAGGACTCTGGACTCTGGACTAAGGACTCTGGACTCAGGACTCTGGACTAAGGACTCTGGACTCTGGACTCAGGACTCAGGACTCAGGAGCTGCTCTCTGGAGGATCTGACACAGGCAGAACATTCAAACTCATGTCTCGGGACTTGAACCTGAGTCTCTCCAGTGAGGAGACAGGACCAACCACTGGGGCTTTCTTCTTGAGAGAGTTTGTGTTTTTACTGCATGTAGAAGGAGCAGGATTCGCTGTAGTAGTAGTAGTAGTAGTAGTAGTAGTAGTAGTAGTAGTAGTAGTAGTAGTAGAAGTAGTCGTGGTCGCAGTAGTATTCGTAGTATTCTTAGTATTTGCAGGATTTGCAGTAGTAGTAGTAATTGCAGTAGTAGTCGTGGTCGCAGTAGTATTCGTAGTATTTGTAGTATTTGCAGTATTCGTAGTATTTGCAGTATTCGTAGTATTTGCAGTACCTGCTCCTGCAGGTCACTGATGACTCCTCTGAACTTCTCGTGGTTGTGACCTTCAGGTTTGGTTTTATTTTCCAGAAACATCCGGATCTTCAGCTCCAGGTCTGCATTGGCCTTCTCCAGAGAGTGCACCTACGAACACAAAGTACAAGAAGTACCCATGAAATAGTACTACTACTGCAAACACATATACTGCAAATACTGACAGTGTTTTTCAGACAGGACCAAAGATCTGCACCACCAGAATAAAAGACCCGGACCCAGACCTGGACCCAGACCTGGACCCAGACCTGGACCCAGACCTGGACTCAGACCTGGACTCAGACCTGGACTCAGACCTGGACTCAGACCCGGGTTAGTTCTGGGTTAGTCCTGGTTTAGACCTGGACCCAGTTCAGTCCTGCTGTCTTTCTCATATAAATAATTTCTTGTCCTCTGCATTTGACCCAGTCTCCAGGGCATCTGAGTTAAACCTGTCAGGAGCTTTAGACGAGGTCTGGTCCTGGTCCTGGTCCTGGTTCTGGTCCTGGTCCTGGTCCTGATCCTGGTCAGAAACACAGACACAGGCAGAACATGCAAACTCCAGAAAAGACCGCCCCCACTTCAGGAGTAGAACCTGTGACCAAACCACTGACCACGCCCACTTTACTACTACTACCACTACTACTACTGCTACTACTACTACTATTACTACTACTGCTACTACTGCTACTACTACTACTACTACTACTGCTACTACTACTACTACTACTGCTGCTACTACTACTACTACTACTACTACTACTACTGCTACTACTACTACTACTACTACTACTACTACTACTGCTACTACTACTACTACTGCTTTGTACCTTGTCTAGGTAGCTGGCGAGGCGGTCGTTCAGGTTCTGCATTGTGGCTTTCTTGTTGTCAGTCACATCCAGCGCATCCGACAGGTTGAACCCTGCCGCACCTGCCGAAGAGAAGCTGCGGGGGGCGCTCATACTGGACACGCGGACCCCGGAGCCCCCGGCACCGGCGTAGACGCTGGGCGCCCTCATGGAGCCCAGGCGCGAGGAAGAGGAGGAGCGGTAGAAGCTGGACATCCTGGAGCTACAGCTGGAGCAGAGTGAGGAGCAGCAGCACGGGCGGATTTTAAAGCCCAGAACAGAGCCCTCCTCCTGGGACACAGCCGCAGGTCCTCCCCCTGAGTGTCCTCCCTCTGAGTTCTGCCCCTGAGTGTCCTCCCCCTGAGTGTCCTCCCCCTGAGTCCTCCACCTCGTGTCCTCCACCCCGTGTCCTCCACCTCGTGTCCCCTCTACCCCGTGTCCCCTCCACCCCGTGTCCTCCACCTCGTGTCCCCTCTACCCCGTGTCCCCTCCACCCCGTGTCCTCCACCTCGTGTCCCCTCTACCCCGTGTCCTCTACCCTGTGTCCTCCACCCCGTGTCCCCTCCACCCTGTGTCCTTCACCCCGTGTCCCCTCCACCCTGTGTCCTCCACCCCGTGTCCCCACCACCCTGTGTCCTCCACCTCGTGTCCCCTCCACCCCGTGTCCTCCACCTCGTGTCCCCTCTACCCCGTGTCCCCTCCACCCCGTGTCCTCCACCTCGTGTCCCCTCTACCCCGTGTCCTCTACCCTGTGTCCTCCACCCCGTGTCCCCTCCACCCTGTGTCCTTCACCCCGTGTCCCCTCCACCCTGTGTCCTCCACCCCGTGTCCCCACCACCCTGTGTCCTCCACCCCGTGTCCCCACCACCCTGTGTCCTCCACCTCGTGTCCCCTCCACCTCGTGTCCCCTCTACCCCGTGTCCCCTCCACCCCGTGTCCTCCACCCTGTGTCCTCCACCTCGTGTCCCCTCCACCCTGTGTCCTCCACCCCGTGTCCCCTCCACCCTGTGTCCTCCACCCCGTGTCCCCTCCACCCTGTGTCCTCCACCCCGTGTCCCCTCTACCCTGTGTCCTCCACCCCGTGTCCCCTCTACCCTATGTCCTCCACACCGTGTCCTCCACCCCGTGTCCTCCACCCCATGTCCTCCTGCAGCCCCTCTCCTCCCCCCTCCTCGTTCTTCCAGGAGGAGCTGTTTGCCCAAACACGCCCGCGGCAAAAGCAAACAGAAACACGACACGGGACAAGAAGAAACAAAAGAGAAGAACAGAGGGATGAGGAGGGGGAGATAGAAAAATAGATGAGAGAATTCTGACACCGGGAGGGCATCTGACACACAGTGTCAGAAAATCCACCAAATCCAAAGTCTGTGTCCTTCTGAGGAGACGCTCCTGTCCCGATACCGATACCGATACTGGAACTTTAAACATGAGTCTGTGTCCGATATCGGCCGATACCAGAGAGACTCAAACACACCTGATTTTTAAAACCAAACAGACCGAAGTGTGTGTGAACCAGGACTAAACCAGGACTAAAGCAGGACTAAACCAGGACTAAACCAGGACTAGACCAGGACTAAACCAGGACTAGACCAGGACTAAAAAGGACTAGACCAGGACTAAAGCAGGACTAGACCAGGATTAGACCAGGAACAAACCAGGACTAAACCAGGATCAGTGGAGAGTGAATCACACTCAAGAATGTCGGGGAAGGGGTGAGGATGAGAGAGGAGAGAAAGAGCGGAGGAGAGGAGGAGGGAGGGAGGGAGAGATAGAAGAACGAGTGAGAGGAGGAGGAAGAGGAGAAAAAGGAGGAGGAGGAAAAGGAGGAGATGTTTGAGCTGTGACTCACTGTGATGAAGACACAGATTTCAGATTCACAAAAGAATCTGTGGAATCAGAACTCTGGGGGGGGTCAGGTGGGAGGGGCGGGGTCAGGTGGAGAGGGGGTCAGGTGGGGGGGTCAGGTGGAGGGGGCGGGGTCAGGTGGAGGTGCAGATGTGTCCCTATGCGTGTCTCAAATTCCTCCTCGTGTCTCATCTTGTCTCACATTTTTGAGACCTCCAAACAAACATCTGTTGTACTTGTGTACTTCATGTACTTCAAGTACTTCATGTAAAATCCCTCAGTCGTCCAGGTAGAATCCATGGCAAAAAAAAAGGAGAAAATTTAGTTCAGAACTGAGGAAGCAGCTTGGATGAGCTGCGAAACGTATTCAACCAAATAAATTATGTCCAGTTGACAAATTAAATTTTCTCCTTTTTTTTGCCTTCAAGTACTTCATGTACTTTACTCTGAAGTAAAAGTACTACATTAAAGTACTATTACTGTGTCTCAGTTGACGTCACAGTCTCCAGTCCGATCGTCTCACACGTCTCTGGTGAGACGGGGACGATTTTAGAAATGATCAGGTTCAACTCTGGACCTGAACTTTTTCACAGCGTCTGAAAGTGTCGAGAAAAAACGAGAAAAAAGACGAAAACTACAAAACAAATCTGTTTATGATAATCGACATCATGAAGTCGATTTTCATTTGAATTCTAGATTCAGTCTGAACAGTTCCTTCTGTTTTATTCAGGACCAGAACTTTAGTTTTTGGGGCAGATTTATGAAGCTGCTGGAGAAAACACTCGACACACATTTACACACACACACGTCTTTGTGTGTGTCTCTGTGTCTGTGTGTGTGTGTCTCTGTGTCTCTCCCCCCTCGTCCCCCGTCCTCTCGAGTCGTAAAAACAGAGACACAAAAGTCAAACATTAACCACAGTCTGAGCTCAGGGCGAAATCAGCCCCACGTGCACGCTCAGACTGGTGCACGCTCAGACTGGTGCACGCTCAGACTGGTGCACGCTCAGACTCGTGCACGCTCAGACTGGTGCACGCTCAGACTGGTGCACGCTCAGACTGGTGCACGCTCAGGCTCGTGCACGCTCAGACTGGTGCACGCTCAGACTCGTGCACGCTCAGACTGGTGCACGCTCAGACTGGTGCACACTCAGACTCGTGCACTCTCAGACTGGTGCACGCTCAGACTGGTGCATGCTCAGGCTCGTGCACGCTCAGACTGGTGCATGCTCAGGCTCGTGCACGCTCAGACTGGTGCACGCTCAGACTGGTGCACGCTCAGACTGGTGCACGCTCAGACTCGTGCACGCTCAGACTCCTGCATGCTCAGACTCGTGCACTCTCAGGTGGGTTTAGTTTGTGTGGGTGAAGTGTTCCGTGCGCCCCCTGACAGTAGTGAGACATTAGTGAGGCAGTAGTGAGACTGTGACGGAGTAGTCCGGTCAGCCCACGCGGGGAGGCGATGGGGCCGATACATGCACACTCACACCGGCATTTCACTTACCCGGCCGTTTAGCGCTATAGAGTTGGCTAGTAGTCCTCGGCTAGGACTACAGACCCCTGGAGGTACAAGAGTGGTTCTGCATCCTGGCCATAGTGAGACGGACATGCCAGCTATTTCCTCCTTCAACCACCCTGAGCCAGAGGGAGGAGCAAGACCTGAGTGGAGGCACTTTACTGATCCAAAAATACCGCCTTACCAAAGCAGCGAGGACATTGAGAACTACCTGCTTAGGTTCGAGCGGATCGCCAAGACCTGGAGGTGGCCAGAGTCTGAGTGGGCATGCCGGCTGGTTCCTCTCCTCTCTGGGAAAGCGCTTGAGGCGTACACCGCTATGGATGAGGAGGAAGCCCATAGCTATATTCGCCTGAAGGCAGCGCTACTCACCAAATTCAACATCTCTCCAGAGACATATCGGCAGCGGTTCAGTGCAACTGGGGTGCCCATCGGAGAAACGCCTACTGAGACCTACCATCGGCTGAAGGGGCTCTACCGACGCTGGGTGCGACCGGATCATCTGTCGAAGGAGGCGATCGGGGAACTAATCATCCTGGAGCAACTGCTGTGTGTTCTTCCACCGGACGTCAGGACCTGGGTGAAAGAGCATGAACCGGAGGACGGCCTGACAGCTGCGAGGTTGGCTCTACAGTACCAGAATGCCCATCGGGGGTTCTCTCACTTTTCCAGCTCCCACCAGCGGCTTGCACCACCACCTGGTTCACTGCGGCACTTCAAGGGAGAACCCAGTTGGGACTCCAGAGGTACCAACAACTCCACCACCTCCCAGTCGGCACCTGGTAAGACCCTGATTTGTTATTATTGTCAGCAGTCGGGACACAAGGCTTTCAGTGTGTCCGATGCGTAAAGGTAAACTTATCGGGGCTTGCTATGCTCCTCGTCCTGAGTTTGAACGATAGGGGATTAAGAACACA
The DNA here is from genome assembly GCA_029959045.1 of Taenioides sp. WSHXM2023. Classification (NCBI taxonomy): domain Eukaryota; kingdom Metazoa; phylum Chordata; class Actinopteri; order Gobiiformes; family Gobiidae; genus Taenioides; species Taenioides sp. WSHXM2023. The sequence continues at coordinate 29,894,320 of CM057101.1, read as the reverse complement.
ATAAAAACTGAAAAAATGGTGACTGTGAATGGTTCTGCAGGCTGTGGCACTGCTGGACAGTGGGAGTTTTACTTCCTTGATTAAGCAAAATTTGGTTCCAGTGGGCAGTATTGACTATAGCACCAGGACGGACATTGTTTGTGTTCATGGGGACTGTCATAGTTACCCTAAAGCAGAGGTCTCTCTAGAACTTGAGGGACAGCTGTACCTCCTGACTGTGGCTGTTGTCGACCACTTACCAAAGGACTTGATTCTTGGGACTGATTTTCCGCTGCTCATGGATTTATTGCAAGAAGCAGGGAAAGACTTTGGGGGAAATGTGGTGGGCAATGTTGCATGTCCTGTTGTTACCCAGTCTCAAGCCCGAACTGCTGGGCTTCAACCTCAGCCAGACTTGGATGGTAGTCTGTGTGAGGGAGGAACCAAGGGACCACGAAAGTCCAAGCAACAGTGACGTTTTGAGAAAAAACTGATGGTAACAGACCATGATACCAAGGGCCTAACTGTGGCTGGGTTGTGGGAGGTGCCAGGTAATATTGCTAGCTTGCAGGATGCATCTTTGGAATGTCTCTTCGAGAAGGTAGTTGGTAGTCCAAACCCTACCTTGTTGGGCAAAGAGCAGTTTGTAATAGAAAATGACATTCTGTATGCTTGTAATGACGGTCGCAAACGCCTGGTTGTTCCTGCTAGCTGCCGACAGTTGGTATTACATTTAGCCCACACACTCCCCTGGGCAGGACATCTAGGTCGCCACAAAACGTTTCTCCGCATCAGCACCCGGTTTTTCTGGCCCGGCATGTACACTGACATACAAGCATATTGCACCACATGTCCCACATGTCAGCTCACTGGTTCTCCCCGCAAATCCGACAGGGCGCTGCTCCAACCACTTCCAGTTATCCCTGTTCCATTCCGCAGGATCACTATGGATATTGTCGGTCCATTGCCACGGATCGGCTGAGGACACCAGTACATCCTCGTCCTCTGTGATTATGCCACTCGTTTCCCAGAGGCCTTCCCTCTCCGATCCATCACCACGTCACAGGTTCTACGGGTCCTGATCCAGCTGTTCTAGAGAGTGGGAATTCCGGAGGAGATTCTGACCGATCAGGGTACAAACTTCACTTCTCGGATGCTTCAGCTATTCCACAAACAACTGGGCATTTCCGCCATCTGGACCACCCCTTATCATCCGCAGACCGATGGACTAGTGGAGCGGTTCAATCAGACTCTTAAAGCGATGCTCCGGAAGTTTGTAAATGATTCTGGGAAGGACTGGGTCCGGTGGCTTCCATTTCTGCTGTTTGCCTACAGAGAAGCACCCCAGTCTTCCACGGGCTTCTCCCCATTTGAGCTCCTGTATGGTTGGGATGTACAGGGGCCACTAGACTTGCTGAAAGCCACATGGACCTCACCAGACCCCAAAAGAAGCGACCAAGGGATTGTGCAGTTCGTGCTCCAAATGAGGGACAGGCTGGACCAGTATCGTGAACAAGCAGCTGAGAACCTGCGAGAGGCACAAAAGAAACAGAAAAGGTGGTATGATCAGCAAGCCCGGAACCGGAGTTTTAAACCAGGTCAACAAGTGCTGCTTCTGCTTCCCTCGTCAACCAGCAAACTCCTGGCCAAGTGGCAGGGTCCATATGTCATCACCAGGCGTATGGGACCTGTCACCTATGAGATCTACCATCCGGAGAAGAAGAGGGCCAAACAAACATACCACATTAATTTGTTAAAGGAGTGGAAAGAGCCCGTTGCCGCTGTTCCCAAGGCTGCTCTTTTGGTTCAAGCAGTCGAGGTGAGGGAAGAGGAGGACCCTGATGTTACTCTCATCACCGAGGTGGAGGGTAGCCCTGACCTGGCCCACCTGTCTGCCGACCTGGTCACCGAGCTCCAACAACTCTTCAGCGAAATGCCATCTCTGTTCTCTGCCAAACCAGGAAGGACTGTTTTGATTGAGCACACTATCCGACTGAAGGACTCAAACCCCTTTCGCCAAAGGCCCTATCGTGTTCCACAAAAGCTGGTGGAGCAACTGCAAGAGGAGATAGAGGCCATGTTGAAACTAGGAGTGATTGAGCCTTCTAACTCCGAGTGGTGCAGCCCAGTTGTGATAGTGTACAAGAAGGATGGGACTTTAAGGATCTGCATCGACTTCCGAAAACTGAACGCCGTTTCTGAGTTCGACACCTACCCTATGCCCTGCATAGATGAGCTGCTGGAACGGATTGGGTCTGCCAAGTATATCACGACCCTCGACCTGTGCAAGGGATACTGGCAGGTACCTCTACACCCCACCAGTCGACCCTATACGGCCTTCCGCACTCCCGCAGGCTTGTTTCAGTTTACGGTCATGCCATTTGGCCTACATGGGGCACCTGCCACATTCCAGCGGCTGATGGACAAGGTCCTTGAGGGGTGTGAGGAGTGCAGCGCGGCTTATTTGGACGATGTGGTGATCTACAGCCATACGTGGGAGCAGCATCTCGCACATCTGAGGAAGGTCCTGGGAAAAATTGAGAGAGATAAGATAAGATATGCCTTTATTAGTCCCACAGTGGGGAAATTCCAGTAGAAATAAACAAAAGACAGCATCACATGAGGACAGGGGGAGGAGAAAAAAAAAGAGAACCGCCCCCAGACCGTGCTCCTAACGGGGCATCGTATGGAGTGAGTACACAAAATAAAAACACCTCCGAGCATCAGCAACATAGTCAAAACACAATACAAACATTACAAATACTTCACAGGACTAGCAACAGGGGAGGGGAGGGGTGTGAGGAAGTACAACATAGGCAAGCAGTCATCCGGATCCTGCATCCAATGACGGCGCTTATACAACAGACCCGCCCGCCCGGTCGGGGGTATGAAGCTGCGAGGGGTTGGGGAGGGGCCAGGCTCCCTCCGCTGTAATCTTAGGGCGATTTGACACCAGCCCGGCCTTGGTCGTGACCAGTGCGGCTTGGGGAGGCCAAAAGATAAGATTGCATTGTTATGGTTTTAGAGCGAGCAGTTGCGCCAATTCTAAACACTGCTCTTGTTTGTCCAATTGGTCTCAAGGTCATCTCATCTCTCTGTGCAGAGCAGCCAAACTTCTCCTAGATGTTTTCCCTGTTGCGAATTAGAGCCAAAGTTCCATCCAATCTGCGATCCATGGTCGCTAACCTCTCCGAGATGTTTTCCAAAGTGCGGTGCGAGGCCGCCAAACCTTCCATAATATGGCTCAACGTCACAGTTTGAGTATTGGCAGCTTTGCCCATCGTTCCAATCAATCCGGGCAGCCAAGTGGGACTTTGAACAGCCGCCTCGGTACTCTGATTTTTCTTAAGAGACAGGGCCACGCCTAATCCAATCAGCAAAAGTCCTGTAATCATGGTTCCGAATAAGTATAAATCTTCTATATCCTCTACGGAAAGCGCAGCCAGACACACAACTTGCCACTTGTCCCAACCGTCCATCGTGTATCCGGCAGCGTAGGTTCCCGCAGGGTCGCCCGATCCTGCCTGTCTTGTTGAAAAAATGGTGTCAATAGCGTTCAGAGACCAATTTCTCAAATCCATAGTAAATTTGGTTTTGGAGAGCAGAGCAGAGAGAGTCACTCAAGGAAAAGAGACTAGACACTAGACCAGACGAGACACAGAGCAGAGCAGGGAAAAGATAAGGGGCAGGAGAGGAGAGAAAATGCGTGCACCCTCGCCAAGAGCCAAAAGAAGAAGTTTAGTCCAGGACTCACTCTCAATCCAAAGAAGTGCGAGTGGGCCCAGGAGGAGGTGCGCTACTTGGGCTATCAACTCGGCCGTGAAGAAGTGTGACCCCAAGTGGACAAGGTGGAGGCGATCCGGAATTGCTCAAGACCCAGAACTAAAAAGGAAGCGAGGTCTTTCCTGGGGCTTGCAGGATGGTACCGACGTTTTGTGCCCTAGTTTGCCACCGTTGTCTCTCCCCTTACTGCCCTGACTGCCAAGGACCAAAGGAACCCGGTACGTTGGACCGAACAGTGTGAGGCTGCTTTCCTAACATTAAAGCAGTGCCTGTGTTCCTCCCCTGTCCTCAGAAGCCCCGACTTCACCAAACGTTTCTTGGTTCAGGTTGATGCCTCCGCAGTCGGCGTGGGTGCTGTATTGGCCCAAGGAGATCCCGGTGAGGAACGGCCCATCCTCTACCTGAGCAGGAAGTTGCTGCCTCGAGAAGCCAGGTACTCGGTGGTGGAGAAGGAGGGACTGGCGATCAAGTGGGCCTTGGAGAGTCTCCGATACTACCTCCTAGGAAGGGAGTTCAATCTCGAGACTGACCACCGGGCTCTCACCTGGATCAACAGTATGAAAGATCATAATGTCCGGTTGACCAGGTGGTACCTCTCCCTGCAGCCTTTCAAGTTTACCGTTCATCATTGGAAATAGGGCTGCCACGATTAGTCGATTAGTCACGATTAAGTCGACGAACAAAATCGTCGACAACTAATTTAGTAGTCGACGCATCGTTTTGTTTTTGGTTTTTTTGGGTTTTTTTTTAAACTTTGCTTTTCTCTCGAAACTGTGGCTGCAGCTTCCACTGCCGCGTCTGCCTTTCTGTCACATACCACACACACGCACACACACACGTTCGCACATGCGCAGTAGTGGTAATTGGCGTCAGTCCTGAGTTCACTGTAAATTTTACCATAACAGTAGCATGGCTACCCGGAAACGAAGCTCCAAAGTGTGGGAGCAGTTTAAGAAAAGTGGTGAGAAAAGCGTGCAGTGCAACATTTGCAAAGCTGAACTTGCGTATCATGGAAGCACAACGGCTATGCATGAGCATCTGAAGAGAAAGCATGTCATTGTGGACAGGAGTGAAAGAGATGAAAACAATAATGTGAGCTGATCTGAAGGCGCGATATGACTCCAACAACGATGCTTTTTTGTTACTGAACACACAGACGGAACTACAACACGCGCGCGAGTCTTAAGAGAATTATTTACACCTTTCAGTCTTTTCATCACAACAGTAGCAACATAAATAAAGTGCATGAGTGAAATAAAGAACTGCGCTGCACACGTACGACCTGCACACGTATAATCTCTGAAAAGTTTAACATGAACCATCTCCAACACGATAGAAGCACAGAACAGACTCACCATAGGCAGAACATCCCTCAGAAGCTGAGCTGTTTTTTCAGTTTCAGTTTATGCAAATGAGCCATGTGGTTTTAAGTTTCACTTCTGTATAACGTAAACAAATGTGCGCAAAGCTGCATTAAACACATTATTATTTGAGTCCTCCTCGTAGGAAATAAAAATCCAAACTTAAATGATCCACTGTCGCGTGTACCGCGTGTACCAGTCTCATCAGCCGTGAAAGCAAATGAATCTGCCCACGTAGCATTAAGTGTTCTGTTTTCTTCAGAAACTTTTCTTTTCTTGGATTTATCATCATTGGGCTGAAAATCATCCTGCTGATGTAGGTGCGGTAAGTCCGGGCTCCAGTGTGTGCGGGTGGCGCACATCAGCGGCTTTGACGCATGTTTTGAGCGACAAAAATATTAAAAACGTTTTATTTAAATGTTACAAGATTACCATTATCTACAATTTTAGATTTACATTTAAAAACGAACAAACTAAAATAAAAATACAATATAATTACATACTCATTTTTTATTTTCCAAAGTCACAGGGAGCCACGACAGAACGATGAAAGAGCCACATGCGGCTCTGGATGCGGGTTACCGACCCCTGGTCTTACTGAAGGCATTTAATGGTCAAAATAGTAATACAATATTCGAATATATTTGAATATTAATATTAATAAACAAACAAACTTCGAATATGATTTTTGGGCAAAAGTCAAAGCCCTAATTTACAGTCAGTTTACGGATCGATTAGGCGACTAATCGAAAAAAATAATCGGTGATTAGTCGACTATCAAAATAATCGTTTGTGGCAGCCCTAATTGGAAAGGCTCAATGAATATGGTGGCGGACTATTTGTCTCGGTTGCCCAACTTTGGCAACCTTGGAGAGAGGGTGGATAGTGTGACGGAGTAGTCCGGTCAGCCCACGCGGGGAGGCCATGGGGCCGATACATGCACACTCACACCGGCATTTCACTTACCCGGCCGTTTAGCGCTATCCCCGAGTTTCTGGTCTCTGGTCTCTGGTCCTGGTCTGGTCTCTGGTCTCTGGTCCTGGTCTGGTCCTGGTCTGGTTCTGGTCTAGAGTCTCTGGGGACACCTGTCTCCGTCTCCCTCCAGCAGCCTCCTGTATTCTGCGATCTCCATCTCCAGGCGGGTCTTGATGTCCAGGAGCATGCTGTACTCCTGCCCCTGTCGCTCCAAATCCGCTCTGAGACCCACCAACTGGCCCTCCAACGACCCCACCTGCAAGGGAGGGCATCTGAGCCAATCTGACACACAGGGAGGGCATCTGACACAAGATCTGACCTGGTTCTGGATTCCATTGAGCTTCATGGAGAAACGGTTCTGAGTGTCACTGAGAGCTCCTTCCAGAGACGACTTCTACAGGAACAAAGACCTGCTTTAGTCCTGATTTAGTCCTGGTTTAGTCCTGGTTTAGTCCTGATTTAGTCCTGTTTTAGACCTGGTTTAGTCCTGATTTAGGCCCAATCTCAGTTCTCCGTCTTAGCCCTACCCCTCTGTTGTGCGCGTTCACGAGAGACAGAGGGGTGTCCCAATACTCTTTTCTGTAAGTGCGAGGGCTAAGGGGAAGGGCTGTTCACCCCTCTGAACAGAGCGTTTTCAGATGCACCCTTTGTGCAAAGGGGATAGGCGTGGCTTAACGGAAGTCAGAGCAAAACGCAACATGGAAATCGGGAAGTGTCGGGCAATTGGGAAGAAATTGGACAAATGTGAGTATTTGCACTCAAGAACCTCATAAAAAGTTGTATAAAACTGTAGTAACTTTTGAAAAGTTGTAGGTATACTCATGGCGGCAGCATTTACGCTTTCTGACATATACGGCTTATCGTAACATGCCCGGTTAGAACTATACGCTTGTTACGGTAGAATGTGTAAAGTATTACGAACATGCATGGCCTAAAAGAACTATATACGCATATATGTTAGGGCGCTTTCACACCTATGGTTCGATTGCTTTGGTCCGCACTAGTCAGAAAAATGTTACAATGTAGCAAACAGACGTGGGTACGGTTTGCTTTCACATATGCAGAGTTCTAAACGAACCAAAATAGTGTTACTGGGGGAGCTATAGTACAGTGTCAGTGAAAAAAATAGGCTGCTTACCATCTACATCAGTGTCACATGGATCTATCGGGTCAGAAACAGCATCGGTGTATTCAAGTGCCGAAGGCGTTGAGCTGTCATTGTCCACCATGTCCACCGGGTCAACGATAGGTTTTGTCCCGAGTATTCCATCCAAAGCGTCATACCAGGGAAACTTGTCTTTCTCCTTTCCAGAACTTCCCGTTTTGCTAAGTGCATCACGAACTTCTATGTACTTCGACCGAAGTTTTTTTGTTTTAATGCGGCATTGTTCGACTGTACGAACATATCCCTTTTCCCTTAGCTGCTTACTGAACAAGGCATAAATGCAGCTGTTTTTATGCATGGTGGACAGTTGCTGCTGAATATGTTCATCAGACCATATGTCGATGAGGCACTTTGTTTCTTCGTGCGTCCACGTTTCTCCGCGGTTTGAGTGCCCCTTCATCGCGACCGAGTAAACAGAAACAGGAAGTGATCTGATACACGTAATGCATTCGGTTCCGTCCAATTTGGTTTGGTTGCTTTCACACCAGATGAACCGTACCAAAGTAGGGCAGATAAAGCGATCCGAGACCACCCCTTTTTATCGGTCTCGGACCGGTTGATTTGGTGCGCACCAAAGTACCGAGATTGTATTCACACTAACGAAAACGAACCGAACTAAGAACTTTTGGTTCAAATGGGCCATTTGGTGCGCACCAAATGCTGTCAGTGTGAAAGCACCCTTAGACTAGAATGTGTCAAATATATCGCTGTATCTGTATATGTTTTCATTTCGCCTTGTAACTCGTCTCATGCGCTTTTAGAACTATACACATGTTACGGTAGAATGTGTAAAGTATTACGAACATGCATCGCCTAAAATATTATTGTTTCGTTTCGCCTTGTAAATTATCCCCTATTTAATGACATGTTATTAATTGGCCCTCGCCAGTGAATTTAGTCAATGGCGAGGGCTATTGTTCTTCGTTTGTGTTATTATTTTTCCTTGCAAACGATCGCGATTTTGAAGGCCTGAACATCGACGAAAAGTCCCACATGGGGGTATCAGATCGACCGGTCCGGCGAAAAATTTGATAAAATGGGCATCGCGACTATGCCCAAAGTGACTCCACTCGACAGCGCCCCCTTGAAAATGCCAAATTTCAAATGAATGGGCATCTGAAAAGCATATTTTGGCGTAGGCTGACGAAATTTGGAGCAGTGATAGAGCTCAGGGAGACAAACAAAAAAGGTAATCGTAACACTGCCCTATGACGAACAGGAAGTCGGCCATATTGGATCAAAAATTCGGCGCTGTTTTGACTTGGGTGTGTGGAAAAAGATTCAAGTCTTTTGTGTTTAGTCCAAATGAGCTCAGATTTAACATGTCACATCTACAGACATGGGTTCACATAAATCTTCTGTCTTGTTGGTAAACTCCTTACGGTTTGCCCGTAGCACACCAGCGAAAAACGCCTTCATTTCCTGTTTTTTCGATGACCTCTCACGGCCACAGGCATTGGCCTAGAGAGCTCAAATTCAAATCACAACTGCGTGACCCCGGCCCGAATGTTATGAAATATGAAATATAATAAAAGTGAACACTATAGCGCCCCCTAGCATAGACATGAAATGTCAACATTGTCGGATTTGGACCAAATTCGGGAAATAAATTCTACGCAGGATTACAAGCAAATAAATACATTACGGACATGGGGCAATTTTCACGGTTGGCCAGCAGGGGCGCAAATACTCCCCAAAAAATAGTTTAAAATATCTTACAAGCACATGTTTTGTCCTATAGCACTGAAACTTTAATCACTAATGTTTGAAATTGACCTGATTATAAAACAATATAAAGTATATGAAAAGTGAACACTATAGCGCCACCTAGCATAGACATAAAACAACTATATTATCAGATCTGGACCAAATTCGGGGAATAAATTCTATGCATGATTACAAGCAAACAAATGTATTATAGACATGGGGCAATTTTCACAGTTGGCCAGCAGGGGCGCAAGGACTCCCCCAAAAAATAGTTTAAAAATTATTACATGCACATGCTTAATCTGATCGTTCTGAAATTTTAATCTCTAATGCGTGATCTCAACCTGAATATAATACACTATAAAGTATATGAAAAGTGAACACTATAGCGCCCCCTACCATAGACATAAAACAACTTCATTATCGGATTTGGACCAAATTCGGGGATTAAATTCTATGCATGATTAGCCCTACCCCTCTGTTTAAAGACAGAGGGGTAGGGCTAAGGCCCAATCCCAATTCTCCCCCTTAGCCCTCTGTCTTTGTCTTAGCCCTCGCCCTTAGCCCTACCCCTCTGTCTTTAAACAGAGGGTAAGGCAAAGGGGTGTGTTTAAACCCTTAGAAATGGGACACCCCTTTGCAGTCGCAACAATATGACATTATTTTTAAAGTTTTGAAGTATTGTGCTCCTTTTGAGTTTGTTTTAAATGAACTTTGCAAAAAGTCAAATGTTTTTTTTAATTATTTAAAATGACTATACTCTGTACAACATATGTAAATCAAATTTTAATCAACTGTAACACAAAATTAAAATGCTGCAGAGGTGGACGGAGTTGTAGAGGATGCCTGGTACACACAAAAAAGAAAACAAAATGAATACATAGTCATAAACATATATAGTTGTTCTGGTACCTACAAATATTATAGAATGTAATATACCTTATATTTTATTTTCAAATTCTCCCACTTTTTTGAAGCTTGTTGGGCTGACACAACTCCAACAAGTCCAGCCTCCTACAAGAAATACAAATGTGATTAATAACATGTCATTAAATAGGGGATAATTTACAAGGCGAAACGAAACAATAATATTTTAGGCCATGCATGTTCGTAATACTTTACACATTCTACCGTAACATGTGTATAGTTCTAAAAGCGCATGAGACGAGTTACGAGGCGAAATACAGCGATATATTTGACACATTCTAGTCTAACATATATGCGTATATAGTTCTTTTAGGCCATGCATGTTCGTAATACTTTACACATTCTACCGTAACAAGCGTATAGTTCTAACCGGGCATGTTACGATAAGCCGTATATGTCAGAAAGCGTAAATGCTGGCGCCATGAGTATACCTACAACTTTTCAAAAGTTACTACAGTTTTATACAACTTTTTATGAGGTTCTTGAGTGCAAATACTCACATTTGTCCAATTTCTTCCCAATTGCCCGACACTTCCCGATTTCCATGTTGCGTTTTGCTCTGACTTCCGTTAAGCCACGCCTATCCCCTTTGCACAAAGGGTGCATCTGAAAACGCTCTGTTCAGAGGGGTGAACAGCCCTTCCCCTTAGCCCTCGCACTTACAGAAAAGAGTATTGGGACACCCCTCTGTCTCTCGTGAACGCGCACAACAGAGGGGTAGGGCTAAGACAGAGGGCTAAGGGGGACAATTGAGACGCAGCCTTAGTCCTGGTTTAGTCCTGATTTAGTCCTGGTTTAGTCCTGGTTTAGTCCTGATTTAGTCCTGGTTTAGTCCTGATTTAGACCTGGTTTAGTCCTGGTTTAGTCCTGATTTAGACCTGGTTTAGTCCTGGTTTAGTCCTGGTTTGGTACCATAGACAGCTGAGACTGTAGTTCGATCTCCAGGCTTTGCAGAGTTTTCTTCAGGTCTTGTATCTCAGACCTGGAGTTCTGGAGGGTCTGAGTCTGGAGCTCCACGTCTCTGCTCAGGTTCTCCATCTGAGGAGAAGCACAGGGTTCTTCAGGTCCAGCAGGTACAGAGAGAAGGACCACGCTTTTTACACACAAACTGAACAGGAGCCAGAGTCCATGGAGCCCAGTCACGCCCATGAACACTTCCTGTTTGGAGGGAGGTGTGTCCAGTGTGTGGTTCTGACCTTGTTCTGGAACCATCCCTCCAGGTCCCTCTGGTTCTTGGCGGCCACAGCCTCGTAGTGCTCGCGAATATCTGCCATGACTTTGGTGAGATCTTCCTGAGGAGCAGCGTCCACCTCCACATGGACCTGACCACTCATCTGAGAGTGCAGGAGCAGAAGGTCCTGTAGGGGGCGCAACACAGAGGAGAGTCAACAGAGGGCGCAACACAGAGGAGAGTCAGCAGAGGGCGCAACACAGAGGAGAGTCAGCAGAGGGCGCAACACAGAGGAGAGTCAGCAGAGGGCGCAACACAGAGGAGAGTCAGCAGAGGGCGCAACACAGAGGAGAGTCAGCAGAGGGCGCAACACAGAGGAGAGTCAGCAGGGCAACAGGCAGGAGTAGTAGTAGTAGTAGTTGAAGTAGTAGTAGTAGTAGTAGCAGTAGTTGAAGTAGTAGTAGTAGTAGTAGCAGTAGTTGAAGTAGTAGTAGTAGTAGTAGTAGTAGCAGTAGTTGAAGTAGTAGTAGTAGTAGTAGCAGTAGTAGTAGCAGTAGTTGAAGTAGTAGTAGTAGTAGTAGTAGTAGTAGTAGTAGTAGCAGTAGTTGAAGTAGTAGTAGTAGTAGTAGTAGTAGTAGTAGCAGTAGTTGAAGTAGTAGTAGTAGTAGTAGTAGTAGTATTATAAGCAGTTGTAGTAGAAGTATAGTACCTCCTCATGGTTCCTCTTGAGCATGATGAGCTCCTCCTTCAGAGCCTCGATCTGCATCTCCAGGTCCGAGCGCGCCAGGGTCAGCTCGTCCAGAACCTTCTTCAGCCCCGCGATGTCGGCCTCCACAGACTGACGCATGGACAGCTCGTTCTCATACCTGCGGGAGGGCATCCGGGTTAAAGCACTGACCACAAACCAGACCAGAAGCTGGTTCTCAGAACTGTGGGAGGGCATCCGGGTCACTCACTTGGTCCTGAAGTCGTCTGCGGTGACTCTGGAGGTTCTGGAGGTTCTGAAGGTTCTGGAGGTTCTGGAGACTGTGGAGATGGAGAACGTGCTTTGCTTCAGGTGAAGTGCCCCCAGAATCTAACCCACAACCTTTATAAGTGCAGGTGTGGGCGGGGCTGTGGTGGTAACGATCTAAAACCTTTAATGATCTCTAATAATCTTTAATGATTCTGTGGTGAGAGCCTCCGGCACAAACCTCACCCTGTGGTTTAGAATAGTTTATCTGGATCTGACACACGGGGAGGGCATCTGACACACAGGGAGACACACGGGAAGGGCATCTCATGATTGACAAACCTGAATGTGCAGGATTACACTGCACCAGAACAGGATTAAAGCTCCACTGCGGAACATTTCCTCACATTAAAACAGAGTCACAGAGAAAAGCTCCTGTAGCACCGACTGAGCCTGAGCTTTGATCCACGTTCTGAGGGTCTGATGTTTCTCCTCACAAACATCAGATTGTGGAGTTGTGTTTGTTTCATTCACATGTTTGAGGAACTCTTTATTATTAGTCTGTCTACATCTCCAAAGCTCCAAACGCTCTGTTCCACCTTGTGATGTCATCAAGTGGTAGTTTTCAAGTGAACAGCTCCTTTTACCTTTAGTTCAGTCGAGATCGGCAATTCCAGGACTGAAATGATCCAAATGATTCTAGTGAAGGTGTGTGGAGTTTAAAAACACAGTGGAGCACTTCCTGTATCACCACATGATGACATCACAAGGTGGAACAGAGTGTTTTCAGTTTGAGAGAAGAACTCGTGTTAAATCTGCAGGTTTGTGTGTTAAACATGTGAATGAAACAAACACAACTCCAGGTGTTTGTGTAGAAAACGACATCAGGTCAGGCCCGGAAGTCTGAGGGTCTGAGGTTCTGTTCATGTGGAATCGTGTAAATAAAGAAATAAATCATAAAAAGATCAAAAACACGAGTGAAAGAGGGAGGAGAGAGGAGGAGGAGGAGGTTTGGCCTGAGATGAAGAGAATCTTAATTAAAGAAACTAATTTAAACGACATGTAATAATAACTCTATTACACCTGAGGACGAGGAGAAACCAAAGAGAAACATCTGAACAAAGATGAGGAAACACGAAACATCAGGGGGAACCTCAGGAGGGACCTCAGGGGAACCTCAGGAGGACCTCAGGACGACCTCAGGGGGACCTCAGGATGACCTCAGGAGGACATCAGGGGGGCCTCAGGAGGACCTCAGGGGGACATCAGGAGGACCTCAGGACGACCTCAGGGGAACCTCAGGGGGACATCAGGGAGACCTCAGGAGGGTCAGGTCTGGGGTTCACTGTGACTCTGTTGATAATTTGCAGTGACATCACTCTGGGGGTGTCTACATGAATGTCTATGGTGGAAACAGTGGAATGTTCAGCAGTTACCATGGAGACACAAAGCACACATCAAAGCACGTTAAAACATCACAGCAAAACACTGTCGACAAAGAACACACTTTCAAAAGCACCTGAGACTGTGAGGAACACCTGAACTGTGAGGAGCACCTGTGAGGAACACCTGTGAAGAGCACCTGTGAGGAGCACCTGTGAAGAGCACCTGTGAGGAGCACCTGTGACTATGAGGTACACCTGTGAGGAGCACCTGTGACTGTGAGGAGCACCTGTGAGGAGCACCTGAGACTGTGGAGAGCACCTGTGACAGTGAGGAGCACCTGTGTGAGCAGAGTCTGAACCAAAGCCCCACAGAGAGCAGTGGCTCCCCCTGGTGGAGCTCTAAGGAACCACAGCCTGAGGTGAGACACGTTTGGTTCAGTTTATTCAGTCATGTGTTAAAACCAGAAGAACATGGGAAAAGATCTCCTCCTCTCCTCTCCTCTCCCTCTCCTCCTCTTCTCTTCCTCTCCTCCTCCTCTCCTCTCCCTCCCTCCTCCTCTCCTCCTCTTCTCTTCCTCTCCTCCTCCTCTCCTCTCCCTCTCCTCCTCTTCTCTTCCTCTCCTCTCCCTCCTCTCCTCCTCCTCTCCCTGTCCTCCTCCTCTACTCCTTCTCCTCTCCTCTCCCTCCTCTCCTCCTCCTCTCCCTGTCCTCCTCCTCTACTCCTTCTCCTCTTCCTCTGCCTCCTCTCTTCCTCCTCTTCTCTTCCTCTCCTCCTCTCCTCTCCCTCCTCTCCTCCTCCTCTCCCTGTCCTCCTCCTCTACTCCTTCTCCTCTTCTCTTCCTCTCCTCCTCCTCTTCTCCTCCTCTCCCTCCTCTCCTTCTCCTCTCCTCTCCCTCCTCTCCTCCTCTCCCTCTCCTCCTCCTCTCCTCCTCCTCTCCCTCTCCTCCTTCTCTCCTCCTCTTCTCTTCCTCTCCTCCTCTCCTCTCCCTCCTCTCCTCCTCCTCCTCTTCTCTTCCTCTCTTCCTCCTCTCCCTCTCCTCCTCCTCTCCTTCTCCTCCTCTCCTCTCCCTCTCTCCTCTCCCTCTCCTCCTCCTCTCCCTGTCCCTCCTCTCACCTCCCTCCTCCTCCTCTCCTCTCCCCCTCCTCTCCTCCTCTTCTCTTCCTCTCCCTTCTCCTCCTCATCTCCTCCTCCTCCTCTCCTCCTCTTTCTTTTCCTCTCCTTCTCCTCTCCTCCTCCTCTTCCCTCTCCTCCTCCTCCTCTCCTCCTCTCCTCTTCCTCTCCACCTCCTCCTCCTCCTCTCCTCTCCCTCCTCTCGCTCTCCTCTCCCTCTCCTCCTCCTCCTCTCCTCTCCCTCTCCTCCTCCTCTCCTCTCCCTCCTCCTCCTCTCCTCTCCCTCCTCCTCCTCTCCTCTTCCTCCTCCTCTCCTCTTCCTCTCCTCCTCCTCTCCTCTCCCTCTCCTCCTCCTCTCCTCTCCCTCCTCTTCCTCTCCTCCTCCTCCCCCTCCTCCTTTGTTCTTTCCCTCTTTCCTCGGCTCGTTACTCTGGCATGTTGACAGGAGTTATGTAACCTCTGTACCTGTGCCTCAGGTGAGAGCAGCTGCGTTCTGATTGGCCGAGCAGAGGGAGGGGTGCGTGTGATTGGTCGGTTCAGAGGAGGAGCCGTGAGTCACATTCACAAAGAACATTCTTCTCAAAAGATGAAAGTTGAGATTAAAACTCACATCCATAAAACACTCAGAAAAACACAGACTTTAACTCAGAGCTGCTCCTCAAACTCCTCAGATGTTTCTCCAAACTGTTCTCCTCAGATGTTTCTCCAAACTGTCCTCCTCAGATGTTTCTCCAAACTGTTCTCCTCAGATGTTTCTCCAAACTGTTCTCCTCAGATGTTTCTCCAAACTGTCCTCCTCAGATGTTTCTCCAAACTGTTCTCCTCAGATGTTTCTCCAAACTGTTCTCCTCAGATGTTTCTCCAAACTGTTCTCCTCAGATGTTTCTCCAAACTGTCCTCCTCGGATGTTTCTCCATGTTCTAGTCGTTTCTTCTCTGTTGGATTTGGACTGATTCATGTTTGAGACTCTTTAATCTCTTATTTTCAAGACGCCATTTTCAATTCAAGTTTATTTCTTCAGCACATTTAAACCAACTTCCTCTGACCAAAATGCTTCACGTAAAAGTCGACACAAACAAGAAACAGAGACGCCAAACGCCAAACGCCAAACACGTGAAAACTACAGTAAAACACCGAGAAATCCAGTGAAACCGTACGGAAAACTAACGTCATGTACGAAAACACCCTCATGTCCTGCAATAAAACACGTCAGGGAAAGAAACGGGGAGGGAGTTTGACAAAAGGAACATGGGGCAGAAGGAAACGGCGAAGGCGTGACCACGAGGAACAAACACGAAACAGAACAGGAACACCTCAAATCTGCCGTTTCTGAGCAGAGGAAAAGAGAAGCACATTATGGACGGAGCAGAACTTCACCGGGACAGAGGAAAACAAACACCGTCGCTGGATTAAAGAGGCAATCGAAACAGAAACGTGGGAACGATAAACCGGGACGAGGGGCTTTTTTACTCTCACACACCTGTGACTGTCCTGAGGAAGTCGGACTGCAGGTGGCGCTGTCGTCCTGCCTCCACCGGGAGGAAGATGGCGCCAAAACCTGTTTAAATCAGCTGAGCGGAGACGACACGCCTAAACCAGGACTAAACTGGGACTAAACCGGGTCTAAACCAGAACTAAACCAGGACTAAACCAGGACTAAACCAGGTCTAAACCAGGACTAAACCTGGACTAAACCAGGTCTAAACCAGGACTAAACCGGGACTAAACCAGTACTAAACCAGGACTAAACCAGGTCTAAACCAGGACTAAAACTAGGACTAAACCGGGTCTAAACCGGGACTAAACCGGGACTAAACCAGGACTAAAGCAGGACGAGACTCAGAACTGGGTCACATTTTGTAGAACTGTAAAAAAAACAGGTCTGAATTCTGAAACTTCACAGGTACAGATATTTTTCTTTATTATTTTAACTTCAGAATCAGATTTGATGAAACAGACACAAAAAAGTTTTAAAACACAATAAGTTTTAAAACACAAACCTGGACCACAAACACACAAAGTTTAACAGATTCAAAAATCCACTGCTGCTGTTACAGCTGTGCCTCCCTCTGGTGGCCACAACACGAACTGCAGCTTAAACAAATAAGACAATAACATCTGGTATTTATAATGTCATGTCTCCATCTAGTGGTGAAACAGAAAACAACAACTCCCACACGCCAAAGTAAAAAGATCAAATAAACCAGGACTAAACCAGGACTAAACCGGGACTAAACCAGGACTAAACCGGGACTAAACCAGGACTAAACCAGGGACCAAACCAGGTCTAAACCAGGTCTAAACCAGGACTAAACCAGGACTAAACCAGGTCTAAACCAGGTCTAAAGTAGGTCTAGAGCACAGCGGTGAGATTAAAAGAGAAAAACATGTCTTCACGTCAAAGCAGAAATATTTAGAACAGAAATCGCTTTGGGCTCAAACCACTTTATGGAAATCTGGATCTGTCACTTCCATAGGCCAGGTCCAAACACGCTCCACCAATCACATCCCTCTCCTCTTCAAACCGACCAATCACAGCCCTCGGCTCAGGAACGGGCCAATCACAGCAGTCTCCTCCAGAACCGACCAGTCAGGGTTTAGAGTCCTCCGGTCGTACGCTGGGGTCACTCGTGTTTAACCAGAGCTGAACGGAGGGAGGGGCCACTGAGGAGAGAAAGAGGAGAGAGGAGGTGAGAGGAGGAGAGGGGAGGAGAGGAGGAGGAGAGGGGAGGAGAGAGGAGGAGAGGGGAGGAGAGGGGAGGAGAGAGGAGGAGGTGAGAGGAGAGGAGGAGGAGAAAGGAGGTGAGAGGAGGAGAGGGGAGGAGGTGAGAGGAGAGAGGAGCAGGTGAGAGGAGAGGAGGAGGAGAAAGGAGGTGAGGGGAGGAGAGGGGAGGAGAGAGGAGAGGAGGAGGAGAGGGGAGGAGAAAGGAGGTGAGAGGAGGGGAGGAGAGAGGAGGTGAGGGGAGGAGAGGAGAGGGGAGGAGAGAGGAGGAGGAGAGAGGAGAGAGGAGCAGGTGAGAGGAGAGGAGGAGGAGAAAGGAGGTGAGGGGAGGAGAGGAGAGGGGAGGAGAGAGGAGAGGAGAGGAGGAGGAGAGAGGAGGAGGAGAGGGGAGGAGAAAGGAGGTGAGAGGAGGGGAGGAGAGAGGAGGTGAGGGGAGGAGAGGAGAGGGGAGGAGAGAGGAGGTGAGAGGAGGGGAGGAGAGAGGAGGTGAGGGGAGGAGAGGAGAGGGGAGGAGAGAGGAGGAGGAGAGAGGAGGTGAGAAGAGAGAGGAGGAGGGGGGAGGTGAGAGGAGAGAGGAAGGGAGGTGAGAGGTGGAGAGAGGAGGAGAGCATCACCTGTGTCCTTCTTGACTTTGTCTTTGGACATGGACATGGCGGCCATCTTGCAGACACTGAGTCGCTCCTTCTTGGCGCCAGTGCCGCTGCCGGAGCTTTTGATTGGTCCATCGCTGCTGGTGATGACCCGCCCCCCGGTGCTTCCTAGCTCCTTGTTTCCTGCGTCCTTGCTCCCTTTGCTCTTGCTGCGGCCGAGTCTCCACTCCGAGCTCACAAACTTCCCGATGGAGCTGACGAGGCTCCGCCCCCTGGCGCCGCTGAGCCGAGGGGTCTTAGCTCCGCCCTCCAGGCTGCCGCTCCTCCTGACTACGCCCCCTTGGCTTTTGTCGCTGGAGCGGGTGAAGAAGAGTTTCCTCTGGACCTCGGGGGGGGCTGAGCGTGCGCTTCCTCAGCTTCTCATCGGCATTGCCAATTTTATAAACGTGCCATTCTTTCCCGTTAGGTTTGCCGAGGCGCCCGGCGGCCGGGGGACTCTGCGCCCTGCCGCCAAAATGACCGCCGTCCGCTTCTCTCCGCGGACTCAGGCTGCGATACACGAGCCACTCCCCCCGGCCCGAGTCCGGACTCAGAGACCGGTCCCTCAGACCTCCCGGGCTCATGGCTCTGGGGCTGAACCTGCTGTAGGGCGACAGGGGCGACAGGGGCATGGGAGAACCTTCGGGACTAAACCCGTCAGGACTAAAACGTCCAAAAAACTCTGGACTTAGAGAGCGGCCGGGACTCGGCTCTCGTTCTGCACGGCTTATTCGCTCCCTGTTTCCATAAACGTAGAACTCTGCGCTGCCCGCCTTGAAGCGCCCAGAGGGACTCAGCCCCCTTTGTCTGTCGGCGCTGCCCGACCGCCGGAACCGGCCTGGGTCAGAGGGACCGGCGGGACT
This sequence comes from Taenioides sp. WSHXM2023, assembly GCA_029959045.1. Lineage (NCBI taxonomy): Eukaryota > Metazoa > Chordata > Actinopteri > Gobiiformes > Gobiidae > Taenioides > Taenioides sp. WSHXM2023. The sequence goes on along the minus strand of CM057101.1, from coordinate 29,875,590 downwards.
CATGGGGCGGGTGGGGCTCATGGGGAGAGAGGGGCTCAGGGGGCGGGCACCGGAGCTGAGGTGGTCCTGGTTCTGGCCGTAAACTCTCCATTCGCCGCTGCCCGTCCATCTGAACCGGCCTGGGTCCGGGGGACTGGTGGGACTCATGGGGCGGGCTGTGGGACTCATGGGGCTGAGGCCTGTGGGACTCCTGGGGCTGAATTGACTCAGATGCCCTGGAGACCCATCATCGCTTTCGGAGGCGCGGCGGCTGATCCTCTCTCTGTTCCCGTAAACGAACCACTCGCCGCTGTCCACTTTTCCGAACCGCCCGGGACTCAGCGCTCGCGGCACCAGATCCACCTCTCTGTTCACCATTTTCCCGCAGTAAAGAGTGCCGACCCGACCTGCCCACACGGGACTCGAGACCGGACTGGACTGGGTTTTGGTGGGACTCAGATCTGGAACCAGGGATTTTGGACTCTGGGTTTTAATGGGACTTAAATTGGTGGGACTCAGACTCTGGTTCTGGGGTGGACTTGTGCTCATCCTGCCAGTGCTCCGGCCGTACACTCGCCACTCACTGCCCACGTTGGCGCTCGCCGGGGGACTCAGGGGAATGTCAAAACTGCCTTCACATTTAGCCCCTCCTCCTCCCTTCTCTTCTTTCAACCCTTCATTTTTACGCGTCACGTCTGTCAAACTTCTGTTCTTCTCACGCACTTTGTCCATCAGTAAACCTCGCCCCGAAGACGCTCCACAAACTTCACTTTTTACAACGTTCTGATCGGCTTTTCCATCACGTTTGGCCTCATTCTGAACCATCACCCCGCCTCCTCCTCCGCGCTCTTCTTTGCTCGTTTCGTTTCCACTTTTAACCAAATCCCTTTCTAAACTTCCTTGATTCCATCTGTTCAGGTCTCTGGAGCTAAAGGCTGCTTCGGCCTGTTCCACTTTCACTTTCTTTTCATCGCTAACACTGACTTCCTTTTGGTGTGAAATTGCCGCCACGCCGCTCAGGACCTCCGCCCCAAACCCGCCCTCCTCTCTCTGTTTACACGTCCTCACTCCTTTCGCTCGGTACACACCTCCAAACCCGCTCTCTCGCTCTTTTTCTGCGATCACTCGTTCTGCTCCATAGATCTGCAGACTTCCTGGTACGCTGACACAAACCGGAACTTCCCTCTTGTCCTCGCCGAAAATCACCAAACTTTCCTGAATCGCGGCATTTTCCTCGAGATCGGAGAAAGAATCGGCGAATGAGGGGCTCTCCTTCAGGATGTAGCGCTCCACCGGTCTCACGCGCACATTCGCTTCGGTCAGATCCTCAAAGTCCGCCTCTTCGCTCCGGTCCATCTCCGTTTCTCTCCTCCACTCCTCCAGATCCTGGGGACAGAACGCGTCTTCGTTTAGCCTCAGAAACTCTGCCTCCAGTGCCGGATTCTGAGGAAATTCTGTGTATTGTTCAAACCCAGAATTTGTGGTTGGAAAATTCGAACACAGCGTCTCATAATCGGTAAAACTAGCCGACAATTTTTTTGCTTCATTATCCTTAAATTTTGCCAGAATTTCCTGTTTTCCAGTTTCAGTTTTGGCCTCTGCTTCTTGCTCACGCGTCACCAGATTTTGTGAAATTTCCATCTGTTTTTTTACATTCATAACACTTTTCTGTGATTCTGAAGCTTGAATTTTTTGAGCAATTTTAGGTTCAACAGTGACGCCTTTGCTCTTCTTCTCTTGTATTTTGGAGTCAAAACCTCCTTCTGATTTAGACATTTGAGTAACGCTGGCTCCAGAATCTGCAGCAGTTTTAGTCTCTCTTATTTCAGAATTTACAAAGTATGATTTGGAAGAAAATTCTGAGCCTTTTTCCAATTTAAAAATGTGAGGTTCCGTCTTAAAATCTACCTCATCTTGTTTCACTTTCTGATCGTTGTTCACAGCAGAGCGCTCCATCGGTCGTCCCTTAAACTCCACTGTCACACTGAGGTTTTCTGCTGCGATTTTTGAAGTTAAATCCACGTTTTGCTCTTCCTGTTTCTTAGCCTCCATTTTCTTCAAACGATCTGTGACTTCTGCTGTTTTTGAATGTTCAGTGTTCATTTCTGTGCCAACCGTTCCAGAATTTACAATGATCTGTTTTGAAGACTTTTCGGAGACAATTCCAACTTCCAAATTCTGAACTCTGGCTGTGTCTCTTCCTGATTTCTTGTCTTCTTTTGCAGTGAGATTCTGAGCAGAGGAATCCTTCAAATGTCCCTCTATGTCCACAGTTCTGTACAGTTTTTCTGTTGCAATTTGGTTGCACAATTTTGAAGTTAAATCCATGTTTTCTACTTCCCGGCTCTTGGTGTCCATTTTGTTCAAAGGATCTGTAACTTCTGCTGTTTTTGAATGTTCAATGTTCATTTCAGCGCCAACCGCTCCAGACTTTTCAGAGACAATTCCAACTTCCAAATTCTGAGCTTTGGCCGTGTCTCCTTCTGATTTCTGGTCCTCCAACTCAAATCTCTCTGCGTTGTACACATTGGTTTTGCTGAGACTGTCCTGGGCTTCCTCGATTATTTTCACAATAATAATCTTACTTTCAGGGTGTCTATTTTCGGCTTCGACTGTGGAGGATTCCTGAGAAGTTTTGTTCAAATTTTCAACTTGAGAATTCTGCCATTTTGTTTTAAAATCTTCCCCAAAAAGATTCAATTCTCCAACAGATTTCTTTTCTTCTTTAGCACCATAATCACCAGAGGAACGCAGCTCTTTTCTGGAATTTTCTTGGACTTTTCCGTCACAAATTTCAGTCGTATCTTGTGGAGTGACGTTGGTTCTTGTCACATTTTTTTGGATTTCTTCGATAATTTTCACAACAGTAATATTACTTTCTGGGCGCAGTATTCTGGTATCAACACTCATCGGTTTTGGAGACGCTTCTGACACAGTTTGAATTTCAGACTTTGCACTTTTCTGAGACTGTTCTTCTTTCAACCCTTCGACGACATGTTTTTGTGAAATTTCAATATTTTCTTCAGAATTTGAAATGAGTTTTTGCGAGTTTAGATTTGGACAAAGTGGCATTTTCATTTCTATGGCAACATCTTTAATATCTTCTTTGTGTGTCGTTTTTTCTTGAATTTTAAACTCATTTGTCAAAGTTTGGTCTGTTTTTGCCAATGTTTTAAACACACTTGGAGACGTCTGCGCCTCCACAGCTTCTAATTTTGAAGACGCTCCACAAACTTCACTTTTCACAACGTTCTGAGCGGCTTTTCCATCGCGCTTGGCCTCGTTTTGAACCATCACCCCGCCTCCTCCAACTCCATCGCACTCTTCTTTGCTCATTTCGTTTCCACTTTTAACCAAATCCCTTTCCAAACTTCCTTGATTCCATTCGCTCATGTCTTTGGAGGGAAATGCTCCTTCGGCCTGTTCCACTTTCACTTTCTTTTCATCGCTAGAACCGACTTCCTTCTGGTGTGAAATCGCCGCCACACCGCTCAGGACCTCCTCATAATTCTTCACGACAGATTTTGAGACATTTGTGGCCACTGAAAAGTCCTCTTGGGTTTCACAGGATTTTTTCTCATCTTTCCAGACCTGGATTTGGAGCCCGTTTTCCAGATTCTCTCCTTTCAAAATCTCTGTGTTTAAAATGATTCGTCTTTCTCCATCCTCCATTTTGTCTTCGAGTTTGACACTGCCGCCATTTTGTCCACAGACCTCTGACTTTATCTCTACTACTTTTCCACACATTTCTGTTTTCTCTGTTTTAGCGGTAGAAACGTGATTAGCATTGTCCTCTTTGCTTTTCATTGGGGCCAGTCCTCCTTCTGATCTCTCCATTTTAGACTCCATTTTGTGAACTGCAGCTTTATTATCTTCTTTTTGTGTTGTTTTTGCTTGAATTTTGAGCTCATTTGTCAAACTTTGGTCTGTTTTTGCCAATGTTTTGCTCACATCTTGTTCAATTTGAGATGTCTGCACCTTAACAGCTTCTAATTTTGAAATTTCTTGGTTTTTCACGACAGAATTTGAGACATTTTTGACATCTGACGTTGGCGAAAGTCCCTCTGAAATCATCATTTTAGACTCCATTTTGTGAACAGAGCTTTTGTTGACGTCTTTGTTGAGTTTTGCTCCAGATTCGACTTGTGCAGTTTTCAAATTCTGAACAGTTTTGGATTCTGTGATTTTCATTTCTGTGACAGTTTTGACAGAGGAAATGTTTGGTTTTGTCTCTGCTTTTCGCTCTTGTACATCTCTCTCTCCTTTAATTTCTTTTTTCGGATCATAACTAACCCCGATCTTGTTTTCGCTTTTCTTTGCTGCACTTTTCGCTTGTTCAGACGTCTCAATCCGATCTCGTCTCTGGATCGTCGTGTTGTGTTTTGAATCAGACAAAATGGCCACCGCTCTCTGGTCCTGGTTCAGACCCGGATCAAACCCAGTCTTTCTCTGAACAGACTGCCCGGCCTGGATTGACCTTTGACCTTTGGGGGCAGGTGTTATGGTCAGGGGGGCGGTCCACTTCAACGGAGAAGACGAGGTTTTGATTGGACCAGGGCTGAGGACTCTGGAACACAAAAAGGTATTAAACAGTAAAAAATAATAAAGTAATAGACTAAACCAGGTCTATAACAGGTCTAAACCAGGACTAAACCAGAACTAAACCAGGTCTAAACCAGTTCTAAACCAGGACTAAACCAGGTCTAAACCAGGACTAAATCAGGTCTAAACCAGGACTAAACCAGGTCTATAACAGGTCTAAACCAGGTCTATAACAGGTCTAAACCAGGACTAAATCAGGTCTAAACCAGGACTAAACCAGGTCTATAACAGGTCTAAACCAGGACTAAACCAGGCCCTGTCAGAGCCATGAGAAACGGTTAGATTTGCATCTTTATAAAAACACTGTTCAGGTTAAACGGCTCCTGTGATTCTTTTGTCTGTGAGAATCGTTGGGAGTCAGAGCTCGAGGCGTTTGAGACGAGTCCAGACCTGAGACGCTTTTACCTTTAAAAAAACGACACGATTAAAGAGACACGTGAGGAGTCTACTACGGCCTGGGGCTAAAGCTAACGCTAACGCTAACAGACACGTGAGGAGTCTACTACGGCCCGGGGCTAACGCTAACGCTAACAGACACGTGAGGAGTCTACTACGGCCCGGGGCTAACGCTAACGCTAACAGACACGTGAGGAGTCTACTACGGCCCGGGGCTAACGCTAACGCTAACGCTAACAGACACGTGAGGAGTCTACTATGGCCCGGGGCTAAAGCTAACGCTAACGCTAACAGACACGTGAGGAGTCTACTACGGCCCGGGGCTAACGCTAACGCTAACAGACACGTGAGGAGTCTACTACGGCCCGGGGCTAACGCTAACGCTAACAGACACGTGAGGAGTCTACTACGGCCCGGGGCTAACGCTAACGCTAACGCTAACAGACACGTGAGGAGTCTACTATGGCCCGGGGCTAAAGCTAACGCTAACGCTAACAGACACGTGAGGAGTCTACTACGGCCCGGGGCTAAAGCTAACGCTAACGCTAACAGACACGTGAGGAGTCTACTACGGCCCGGGGCTAACGCTAACGCTAACAGACACGTGAGGAGTCTACTACGGCCCGGGGCTAACGCTAACGCTAACAGACACGTGAGGAGTCTACTACGGCCCGGGGCTAACGCTAACGCTAACGCTAACAGACACGTGAGGAGTCTACTATGGCCCGGGGCTAAAGCTAACGCTAACGCTAACAGACACGTGAGGAGTCTACTACGGCCCGGGGCTAAAGCTAACGCTAACGCTAACAGACACGTGAGGAGTCTACTACGGCCCGGGGCTAAAGCTAACGCTAACGCTAACAGACACGTGAGGAGTCTACTACGGCCTGGGGCTAAAGCTAACGCTAACGCTAACAGACACGTGAGGAGTCTACTACGGCCTGGGGCTAAAGCTAACGCTAACGGGGGAGCAGGTGAAGTCATGTGTAAATTAAATATAAACCACAGTCTGGAAACAAACACAAAAGTCTCTTTGCTTCAAATTTGAATCTCCCAGAGTTCAGAGGGGCGTGACTGACAGCTGGATCAGCCAATCAGAGACACACACGGTCCGTCTGTATGAAACAAACCAAAAGTTCTAAAGTGTATTTGTCTGAAACGCGTTTGCTTCTGTTTGTGAACGAGGGCCACCAATGAGCTGCTTCGATTCACATGAGTCACGGAAATCTGATTGGACGGCCGTGTTTGGACTCGAGGCGTCAGAGGGAGTGAGGTCCAGACTGACCTCTGTGTGACCTCAGTCCGGACCTGCCAGGCTCCTGGTACTGAGTGTTTTTAAAAAGACTTTTGAGCCGTAAGTGAGGACGAATTTAAGGCTTTTTATCTTGACCCTGTGCACAGTTCTGGTCTGATGAAATCTTTTATATTTGAAACTGTTGTGTGGAGTTTAACTGTAATAAAAGTGTTTGTCCAAGGAGAGCTGCAGGAACACCAGCTGTTGTCACGGTAACGGCTAATGAGGATAAACAAACAAGGGTTTATATTGATCGATTAAATAGATTTTTTGTAAGATTTTATTTTTCCGTCGCACCTGGGTTCTGTCCTCTGATTGGTCCTCTGCAGCAGCCCTTCGCTCTGATTGGTCCTCCTGATCATCTCTGTGCTCTGACTGGCCTTCATGAGCAGGTCTTCGCTCTGATTGGCTCCCTGCAGCAGCTCATGGTATCGCTGTAGCTCCGCCCTGAGCGCCGTGACCCGCCCCCTCAGACTCTGGGTGCGTTCGTTTTGTTGTTCTGAGGCGTCGAGCGTCGTCTGCAGCTCCTCGCACAGACGCGCCGCTCTGAGCTGAGACACAGACAGGAGCTGCTCCAGCGCCCCCATGTGGTCCAGCGCCGCCGACTCCACAGAGCTCGTCTGGAAATACACAAGTACATGTGACTTTAACTATACGTATATGACACACAGGCGCTCCAGCGCCCCCATGTGGTCCACTGCAGCAGCCTCCACAGAGCGTCTCTGAGATACACACAGTTCAGAACTAATCTTAGCCTGGTCTCAGGACTAAACCAGGTCTAAACCAGATCTAAACCAGGTTTAAACCAGGTCTAAAACCAGGTCTAAACCAGGTCTAAAACCAGTTGTCAGAACTAATGAATGATTGAATGAAGTTTATGTTGGTTGTTCACATTCAAACTTTTCTGACTCCAAGCTGACTCCAGTGTGACCCCTGACCCTGGTCTGACTCCAGTGTGACCCCTGACCCTGGTCTGACTCCAGTGTGACCCCTGACCCTGGTCTGACTCCAGTGTAACCCCTGACCCCAATGTGACCCCTGACCTCTTGTCGGAGCAGGTCGAGTTCTTGTTGGAGACCAGAGGCCGTGTTCTTCAGCTGCAGCAGCTCAGAGTCCTGAGGAGGAGCACACGCCTCCACCTGGACACACAGAGTATTACACCTGAGACGGACTCTGTGATGAGCTCATTTGCATAAACTCTGTGATAACGATGGTGTTTAAGTTTCTCCCATGAGCGAAACGCAAACTCACATTTGAATAAAACGTCTGAGAGGAGCAACAGATCACACACGTGTGTCTGTGTGTGTGTCTGTGTGTGTGTGTGTGTAGCCATCAGCCGCAGATTTAACCCATGCACTGGTGTGTGTGAGTGTCTTGCTCAGAGGCACAGCAGCAGTATTCTCTAGGGAATAGAACCATCACCTTTACGTGCGGTGCCTGCAGACTCCAGTCCAGCGGGGGCAGTGTGAGGCCACTGAAGCGTCCGTCCTGCAGCTGTAGACTGAGGCAGGGGTTGGGGGTTGGACTTCGGAGCTGCACCGAGAATTCAGCACGACACGACTGGAAACCCCGTACATCCTGAAACAGACGCACACAAACACACACAAACACAAACACACACAAACTGTTATAGAATTGTAAATATGTGTTATCAAAGTGTGCTGTGCTGTGACGGGAAGTTGTCTTTGAGTGGAAAAATACTGTGTCTGCTAAATCATAACTGCAGCTGTGTCTACTCAAAGCCACAGCTGCAAGGCCGAGGTACGGCCTGGTACACAAAGACAGGATAAGGGGACTAAGGCAAGGTGGGCGGGGGGGACGGAAATACCAAAATATGATGATCATGTATTATCTCTGTAACTGTGAAATAAAACCTGATGTGGAGATGCGGTGAGACTCTGGTAAAGACAAGAACAGAGGCTGTTGCTTGTCTCAGTCCCTTGCTGCAAGTAAAATCTCACATGTCTGACCCGAGTTGTCCTTTATCACTAAATGTAAATCTGTGGCAGTTTTTTGGTGATTGGGTTTTCTCAGGAGTGCGGCGCTCCACCTTGACACAAACACACACAGACTCACAGATAAACAAAAACTACAAAAAGTAAACGGTCACATTTTTATACAGAGCTTTTCCACCTTTAAGCCTCAAAGCACTTTACACCATGAGGAGACGAGGAGATGAGCAGACGAGGAGACAAGAAGGGAGGAGACGAGGAGATGAGGAGACGAGGAGACAAGAAGGGAGGAGACAGGGAGACAAGAAGGGAGGAGACAAGAAGGGAGGAGATGAGCAGACGAGGAGACAAGAAGGGAGGAGATGAGGAGACAAGAAGGGAGGAGACGAGGAGATGAGGAGACGAGGAGACAAGAAGGGAGGAGACGAGGAGATGAGGAGACGAGGAGACAAGAAGGGAGGAGACAGGGAGACAAGAAGGGAGGAGATGAGGAGACAAGAAGGGAGGAGACAAGAAGGGAGGAGATGAGCAGACGAGGAGACAAGAAGGGAGGAGATGAGGAGACAAGAAGGGAGGAGACAGGGAGACAAGAAGGGAGGAGACGAGGAGACAGGGAGACAAGAAGGGAGGAGATGAGACAAGAAGGGAGGAGACGAGGAGACAAGAAGGGAGGAGATGAGGAGACAAGAAGGGAGGAGACGAGGAGACAGGGAGACAAGAAGGGAGGAGACGAGGAGACAGGAAGAGAGGAGATGAGGAGACAAGAAGGGAGTAGACAAGGAGATGAGGAGACAAGAAGGGAGGAGACAAGAAGAGAGGAGACAAGAAGGGAGGAGACGAGGAAACAAGAAGGGAGGGGATGAGGAGACAAGAAGGGAGGAGACGAGGAGACAAGAAGGAAGGAGACGAGGAGACAAGAAGGGAGGAGACAAGAAGGGAGGAGACGAGACAAGAAGGGAGGAGACAAGAAGGGAGGAGACGAGACAAGAAGGGAGGAGACAAGAAGGGAGGAGATGAGGAGACAAGAAGGGAGGAGACAAGGAGACAAGAAGGGAGGAGACAAGAAGGGAGGAGACAAGAAGGGAGGAGACGAGGAGACAAGAAGGGAGGAGACAAGAAGGGAGGAGACAAGAAGGGAGGAGACGAGGAGACAAGAAGGGAGGAGACGAGGAGACAAGAAGGGAGGAGACAGGGAGACAAGAAGGGAGGAGACGAGGAGACAGGGAGACAAGAAGGGAGGAGATGAGGAGACAAGAAGGGAGGAGACGAGGAGACAAGAAGGGAGGAGACAAGAAGGGAGGAGACGAGACAGGGAGACAAGAAGGGAGGAGACGAGGAGACAGGAAGAGAGGAGATGAGGAGACAAGAAGGGAGTAGACAAGGAGATGAGGAGACAAGAAGGGAGGAGACAAGAAGAGAGGAGACAAGAAGGGAGGAGACGAGGAAACAAGAAGGGAGGGGATGAGGAGACAAGAAGGGAGGAGACGAGGAGACAAGAAGGAAGGAGACGAGGAGACAAGAAGGGAGGAGACAAGAAGGGAGGAGACGAGACAAGAAGGGAGGAGACAAGAAGGGAGGAGACGAGACAAGAAGGGAGGAGACAAGGAGACAAGAAGGGAGGAGATGAGGAGACAAGAAGGGAGGAGACAAGGAGACAAGAAGGGAGGAGACAAGAAGGGAGGAGACGAGGAGACAAGAAGGGAGGAGACAAGAAGGGAGGAGACAAGAAGGGAGGAGACGAGGAGACAAGAAGGGAGGAGACGAGGAGACAAGAAGGGAGGAGACAAGGAGACAAGAAGGGAGGAGACGAGGAGACAAGAAGGGAGGAGACAAGAAGGGAGGAGACGAGGAGACAAGAAGGGAGGAGACGAGGAGACAAGAAGGGAGGAGACAAGGAGACAAGAAGGGAGGAGACGAGGAGACAAGAAGGGAGGAGATGAGGAGACAAGAAGGGAGGAGACAAGAAGGGAGGAGACGAGGAGACAAGAAGGGAGGAGACAAGAAGGGAGGAGACGAGGAGACAAGAAGGGAGGAGACGAGGAGACAAGAAGGGAGGAGACGAGGAGACAAGAAGGGAGGAGATGAGGAGACGAGGAGACAAGAAGGGAGGAGACAGGGAGACAAGAAGGGAGGAGACGAGGAGACAGGGAGACAAGAAGGGAGGAGATGAGGAGACAAGAAGGGAGGAGACGAGGAGACAAGAAGGGAGGAGATGAGGAGACAAGAAGGGAGGAGACGAGGAGACAGGGAGACAAGAAGGGAGGAGATGAGGAGACAAGAAGGGAGGAGACGAGGAGACAAGAAGGGAGGAGACGAGGAGACAAGAAGAGAGGAGATGAGGAGACAAGAAGGGAGTAGACAAGGAGATGAGGAGACAAGAAGGGAGGAGACAAGAAGAGAGGAGACAAGAAGGGAGGAGACGAGGAAACAAGAAGGGAGGGGATGAGGAGACAAGAAGGGAGGAGACGAGGAGACAAGAAGGAAGGAGACGAGGAGACAAGAAGGGAGGAGACAAGAAGGGAGGAGACGAGGAGACAAGAAGGGAGGAGACAAGAAGGGAGGAGACGAGACAAGAAGGGAGGAGACAAGGAGACAAGAAGGGAGGAGATGAGGAGACAAGAAGGGAGGAGACAAGGAGACAAGAAGGGAGGAGACAAGAAGGGAGGAGACAAGAAGGGAGGAGACGAGGAGACAAGAAGGGAGGAGACAAGAAGGGAGGAGACAAGAAGGGAGGAGACGAGGAGACAAGAAGGGAGGAGACGAGGAGACAAGAAGGGAGGAGACGAGGAGACAAGAAGGGAGGAGACAAGGAGACAAGAAGGGAGGAGACGAGGAGACAAGAAGGGAGGAGACAAGAAGGGAGGAGACGAGGAGACAAGAAGGGAGGAGACGAGGAGACAAGAAGGGAGGAGACAAGGAGACAAGAAGGGAGGAGACGAGGAGACAAGAAGGGAGGAGACGAGGAGACAAGAAGGGAGGAGACAAGAAGGGAGGAGACGAGGAGACAAGAAGGGAGGAGACGAGGAGACAAGAAGGGAGGAGACAAGAAGGGAGGAGACAAGAAGGGAGGAGACGAGGAGACAAGAAGGGAGGAGACGAGGAGACAAGAAGGGAGGAGATGAGGAGACAAGAAGGGAGGAGACAAGGAGACAAGAAGGGAGGAGACGAGGAGACAAGAAGGGAGGAGACGAGGAGACAAGGAGACAAGAAGGGAGGAGACGAGGAGACAAGAAGGGAGGAGACGAGGAGACAAGAAGGGAGGAGACAAGGAGACAAGAAGGGAGGAGACGAGGAGACAAGAAGGGAGGAGACGAGGAGACAAGAAGGGAGGAGACAAGGAGACAAGAAGGGAGGAGACGAGGAGACAAGAAGGGAGGAGACGAGGAGACAAGAAGGGAGGAGACAAGAAGGGAGGAGACGAGGAGACAAGGAGACGAGAAGGGAGGAGACAAGGAGACAAGAAGGGAGGAGATGAGGAGACAAGAAGGGAGGAGACAAGGAGACGAGAAGGGAGGAGACAAGGAGACGAGAAGGGAGGAGACGAGGAGACAAGAAGGGAGGAGATGAGGAGACAAGAAGGGAGGAGACAAGGAGACAAGAAGGGAGGAGACGAGGAGACAAGAAGGGAGGAGACGAGGAGACAAGAAGGGAGGAGACAAGGAGACAAGAAGGGAGGAGACGAGGAGACAAGAAGGGAGGAGACAAGAAGGGAGGAGACGAGGAGATAAGGAGACGAGAAGGGAGGAGACAAGGAGACAAGAAGGGAGGAGACAAGAAGGGGGGAGATGAGGAAACAAGGTGTGTATCCGTGTGTGTATCCGTGTGTGTATCCGTGTGTGTATCCGTGTGTGTATCTCACCTCCTTGTGTTGACTCTTCAGCCGCTGGAGCTCTGCCTCTTTCTCAAACACTTCCTGGTTCAGGTCGGTCAGGTGACGCTCCTGAAGCTCCACCCACAGCAGCTGCAGGTCACTAAGCTCCGCCTCCAGCTGCTCTCGCTCCGCCCCCACCTCCGCACACCTGCAGAGCATCATGGGAAAGAGGTGACGTCACGGTGTCATCATGGTGACGTCACGGTGATGTCACTGTGTCGTCACGGTGATGTCATTACCTGGCCTTGAGGTCGGAAACAGAAAATTCTGCTCCGAGACTCTGAAGCTTCAACAGCGCACACTCCCGAATACACACACTGATCTGAGGAGGACACAGAATAGTATTACTACAACTACTACAACTACTACTGCTACTACTACTACTGCTACTACTGCTACTACTACTACTACTGCTACTACTACTACTACTACTTCAACTACTGCTACTACTACTACTACTACTACTACTACTACTACTTCAACTACTGCTACTACTACTACTACTACTACTACTACTACTACTGCTACTACTACTACTACTACTACTACTACTACTACTACTTCAACTACTGCTACTACTACTACTACTACTACTACTACTACTGCTACTACTACTACTGCTACTACTGCTACTACTACTACTACTGCTACTACTACTACTGCTACTACTGCTACTACTACTACTACTGCTACTACTACTACTACTGCTACTACTACTACTACTACTTCAACTACTGCTACTACTACTACTACTGCTACTACTTCAACTACTGCTACTACTACTACTACTGCTACTACTGCTACTACTACTACTACTGCTACTACTACTACTACTACTACTACTACTACTACTCCCTCCTGAACACACTGATCTGAGAAGGACAGAGAATTTTCCGGCAGTCCGTCGTCCCCCGTCCTTCAGGGACAGGACGTCCTGCTGTGAGGTCCTTTTTTTTTAGGTCCTTTTTTGAGGTCCTTCATCAGTTCTGTTTTCAGACTCTGTTCACACTGTCATAGCGCCACCTGGAGTGTAGTTTTAGTATTTGCTGTTCCCTTAAAGGAGACGTATTAAAGAAGCACCAAAAGAGACGAACAAAAGTCAAACTTCACCACGATCCACGACGTCAGTGACAAGACCTGGTCTTGGTCCTGGTCCTGGTCTCGGTCTGTACCTGGTCCTGATCTGGTCCTGGTCCTGGTCCTGGTCCTGGTCTCGGTCCTGGTCCTGGTCCTGGTCTCGGTCCTGTACCTGGTCCTGGTCCTGGTCTCGGTCCTGGTCCTGGTCTCGGTCTGTACCTGGTCCTGGTCCTGGTCCTGGTCTCGGTCCTGGTCCTGGTCCTGGTCTCGGTCCTGGTCCTGGTCTCGGTCCTGGTCCTGGTCTCGGTCTGTACCTGGTCCTGGTCCTGGTCTCGGTCCTGGTCCTGGTCCTGGTCCTGGTCCTGGTCTCGGTCCTGGTTCTGGTCCTGGTCTCGGTCTGTACCTGGTACTGGTCCTGGTCCTGGTCTCGGTCTCGGTCCTGGTCCTGGTCTCGGTCTGTACCTGGTCCTGGTCCTGGTCTCGGTCCTGGTCCTGGTCCTGGTCCTGGTTCTGGTCCTGGTCCTGGTCTCGGTCTGTACCTGGTCCTGGTTCTGGTCCTGGTCCTGGTCTCGGTCTGTACCTGGTCCTGGTCTTGGTCCTGGTCCTGGTCCTGGTCCTGGTCTGGTCCTGGTCCTGGTCTCGGTCCTGGTCCTGGTCCTGGTCCTGGTCTCGGTCCTGTACCTGGTCCTGGTCCTGATCTGGTCCTGGTCCTGGTCCTGGTCCTGGTCTCGGTCCTGGTCCTGGTCTCAGTCTGTACCTGGTCCTGGTCCTGGTCTGGTCCTGGTCCTTGTCTCGGTCTGTACCTGGTCCTGGTCTCGGTCCTGGTTCTGGTCTCGGTCTGTACCTGGTCCTGGTCCTGGTCCTGGTCCTGGTCTCGGTCCTGGTCCTGGTCCTGGTCTCGGTCTGTACCTGGTCCTGGTCCTGGTTCTGGTCCTGGTCTCGGTCTGTACCTGGTCCTGGTCCTGGTCTCGGTCCTGGTCCTGGTCTCGGTCTGTACCTGGTCCTGGTTCTGGTCCTGGTCCTGGTCCTGGTCTCGGTCTGTACCTGGTCCTGGTTCTGGTCCTGGTCCTGGTCCTGGTCCTGGTCTCGGTCTGTACCTGGTCCTGGTCCTGGTCCTGGTCCTGGTCTGGTCCTGGTCCTGGTCCTGGTCTCGGTCTCGGTCCTGTACCTGGTCCTGGTCCTGATCTGGTCCTGGTCCTGGTCCTGGTTCTGGTCTCGGTCTTTACCTGGTCCTGGTCCTGGTCCTGGTCCTGGTCTCGGTCCTGGTCCTGGTCTCGGTCTGTACCTGGTCCTGGTCCTGGTTCTGGTCCTGGTCTCGGTCTGTACCTGGTCCTGGTCCTGGTCCTGGTCTCGGTCCTGGTCCTGGTCTCGGTCTGTACCTGGTCCTGGTTCTGGTCCTGGTCCTGGTCTCGGTCTGTACCTGGTCCTGGTCCTGGTCCTGGTCTCGGTCCTGGTCCTGGTCTCGGTCTGTACCTGGTCCTGGTCTGGTCCTGGTCCTGGTCTTGGTCTGTACCTGGTCCTGGTCCTGGTCCTGGTCCTGGTCTCGGTCCTGGTTCTGGTCCTGGTCTCGGTCTGTACCTGGTCCTGGTCCTGGTCCTGGTCCTGGTCTCGATCCTGGTCCTGGTCTCGGTCTGTACCTGGTCCTGGTCCTGGTCCTGGTCTCGGTCCTGGTCCTGGTCTCGGTCTGTACCTGGTCCTGGTTCTGGTCCTGGTCCTGGTCTCGGTCTGTACCTGGTCCTGGTTCTGGTCCTGGTCCTGGTCCTGGTCCTGGTCCTGGTTCTGGTTCTGGTCCTGGTCTCGGTCTGTACCTGGTCCTGGTCCTGGTCCTGGTCCTGGTCTCGGTCCTGGTCCTGGTCTCGGTCTGTACCTGGTCCTGGTTCTGGTCCTGGTCCTGGTCTCGGTCTGTACCTGGTCCTGGTTCTGGTCCTGGTCCTGGTCCTGGTCCTGGTCTCGGTTCTCGTCCTGGTCCTGGTCCTGGTCTCGGTCCTCGTCCTGGTCCTGGTCCTGGTCTCGGTCTGTACCTGGTCCTGGTTCTGGTCCTGGTCCTGGTCTCGGTCTGTACCTGGTCCTGGTTCTGGTCCTGGTCCTGGTCCTGGTCTCGGTCCTGGTCCTGGTCTCGGTCTGTACCTGGTCCTGGTCTGGTCCTGGTCCTGGTCCTGGTCCTGGTCCTGGTCTCGGTCTGTACCTGGTCCTGGTTCTGGTCCTGGTCCTGGTCCTGGTCTCGGTCCTGGTCCTGGTCTCGGTCTGTACCTGGTCCTGGTCTGGTCCTGGTCCTCGTCCTCGTCCTGGTCCTGGTCTCGGTCTGTACCTGGTCCTGGTCCTGGTCCTGGTCTCGGTCCTGGTCCTGGTCTCGGTCTGTACCTGGTCCTGGTTCTGGTCCTGGTCCTGGTCCTGGTCTCGGTCCTGGTCCTGGTCTCGGTCTGTACCTGGTCCTGGTCTGGTCCTGGTCCTCGTCCTCGTCCTGGTCCTGGTCTCGGTCTGTACCTGGTCCTGGTCCTGGTCCTGGTCTCGGTCCTGGTCCTGGTCTCGGTCTGTACCTGGTCCTGGTTCTGGTCCTGGTCCTGGTCTCGGTCTGTACCTGGTCCTGGTTCTGGTCCTGGTCCTGGTCTCGGTCCTGGTCCTGGTCTCGGTCTGTACCTGGTCCTGGTCTGGTCCTGGTCCTCGTCCTGGTCCTGGTCCTGGTCTCGGTCCTGGTCCTGGTCCTGGTCCTGGTCTCGGTCCTGGTCCTGGTCTCGGTCTGTACCTGGTCCTGGTCTGGTCCTGGTCCTCGTCCTCGTCCTGGTCCTGGTCTCGGTTCTCGTCCTGGTCCTGGTCCTGGTCCTGGTCTCGGTCCTGGTCCTGGTCTCGGTCTGTACCTGGTCCTGCAGGTCGGAGGTGGTCCTCAGCTTTGAGTCCAGGTGTTTGAGGTCTCCAGGTGACCTTCTCCGGAGCTCCACTTCTATCTGACGCTCCAGCGCCTGATTGGACGACTCCAGACGCCTCACCTGCCAAATAAGGACGTGAGGAAATGAGGAGACAAGGACAGAGGAGAATAGCAGGGAGGAGACAAGGAGACAAGGAAACGAGGACAGAGGAGATGAGGAGAGGGGAGACGAGGAGACAAGGAAAGAGGAGAGAGGAGATGAGGAGAGAGGACACAAGGAGAGAGGAGATGAGGAGAGAGGAGACAAGGAGACAAGGAGAGATGAGATGAGGAGAGAGGAGACGAGGAGACAAGGAGAGAGGAGAAAAGAAGGGAGGAGACAAGGAGACAAGGAAATGAGGAGAGAGGAGATGAGGAGAGAGGAGACAAGGAAACAAAAAGAGAGGAGACGAGGAGACAAGGAAACGAGGAGAGAGGAGACGCAGAAGGAAGTAATGAAAAACCAAACCAAGACTGAACCTAGGACTAAGCCAGGACTGAACCAGGACTAAGCCACGACTAAGCCAGGACTAAACCAGAACTAAACCAGGACTAAACCGGGACTAAACCAGGGACTAAACCAGGACTAAACCAGGAGTAAACCAGGTCAGAATCAGGACTGAACCCGGTCTGGAGACCTGGTGAATGTAGGAGGAGAGTCTGGCGTTGAGGTCTTGGAGCGTGGACTTGTTTTGGCTCATGTCGAGAGTCTGGTCCAAGATCTGGTTCAGGTTCAGGTCCAGACCCGGTCCTGGGACTTCGTACGGCCACATGGCTCCGCCCCCTGCGTGACATCACAGTGTGTGAGGGCGTTTAAAGGAGCCAAACCCTGACGTCGTTTCCTCGTCACAAACACCTGGAGTTGTGTTTGTTTCATTCACATGTTTAACGCACAAACCTGAAGATTTAACACGAGTTCTTCTCTCAAACTGAAAACACTCTGTTCCACCTTGTGATGTCATCATGTGGTGATACAGGAAGTGCTCCACTGTGTTTTTAAACTCCACACACCTTCACTAGAATCATTTGGATCATTTCAGTCTTGGAACTGCCGATCTCGACTGAACTAAAGGTAAAAGGAGCTGTTCACTTGAAAACTACCACTTGATGACATCACAAGGTGGAACAGAGCGTTTGGAGCTTTGGAGATGTAGACAGACTAATAATAAAGAGTTCCTCAAACATGTGAATGAAACAAACACAACACCAGGTGTTTTTGAGGAGGAACATCAGAACACGACTTAAATCTCAGTTTGTGTGATGCTTTTTGGCTTCACGTGGAGCCAAACACTTTTCTTGTCATTTATTTTTATCTTCACGAGGAGCTCGTTAATCACTCGAATCATAAATCATTTGTGGTTAATATTTATGTAAATGAGGGATGAGCCCAGACAGACCCGATCAGAGCACACGCCGTTTACAGCAACGCCACATCAAACTGAAACCCAGCACCATCTGCTCCAGAAGAACCTGCACCATCTGCTCCAGAAGAACCATCTGCTCCAGAAGAACCTGCACCATCTGCTCCAGAAGAACCTGCACCATCTGCTCCAGAAGAACCATCTGCTCCAGAAGAACCTGCACCATCTGCTCCAGAAGAACCTGCACCATCTGCTCCAGAAGAACCTGCACCATCTGCTCCAGAAGAACCATCTGCTCCAGAAGAACCTGCACCATCTGCTCCAGAAGAACCTGCACCATCTGCTCCAGAAGAACCTGCACCATCTGCTCCAGAAGAACCTGCACCATCTGCTCCAGAAGAACCATCTGCTCCAGAAGAACCTGCACCATCTGCTCCAGAAGAACCTGCACCATCTGCTCCAGAAGAACCTGCACCATCTGCACTTTACACAAATGAAACACAGCAGCTTTAACCTGCTCTGGGACACACCTGCCACTCAGGACCGACAGGGACCGGCAGGAGCAGAGATTTAGCTACATGGAGCACGACTCTGGACTTTACACTAAGACAAACCATCAGACTCAGGTCAAAGGTCAAAGTTCAGAATTAAAAAAGAAACTCAAATGAACGGATCGAAACCAAAATTAAAACTGGAAATTTGAAAAATGAATTTTCACAAATGTTTCACTTTTTCTTTTGTCAAAAATCAATCTGACACAAAAAAAAAAAAAAAACAGAAAAGAAAAAACATCTGAAAACTTCAAAAGTCAAATCCACAAATCCACAAATCCACCTGTTCCTCATCATCTAAACCAGGACTAAACCAGAACTAAACCAGGACTAAACCAGGTCTAAACCAGGTCTAAACCAGGACTAAACCAGAACTAAACCAGAACTAAACCAGGACTAAACCAGGACTAAACCAGGTCTAAACCAGGACTAAACCAGAACTAAACCAGAACTAAACCAGGACTAAACCAGGACTAAACCACGTCTAAACCAGGACTAAACCAGAACTAAACCAGAACTAAACCAGGACTAAACCAGGACTAAACCAGGTCTAAACCAGGACTAAACCAGAACTAAACCAGGACTAAACCAGGACTAAACCAGGTCTAAACCAGGACTAAACCAGAACTAAACCAGAACTAAACCAGGACTAAACCAGGACTAAACCAGGTCTAAACTATGTTAGTCCCATGCTCCCGCTGCATTAGTGCGGGAGGGCATCTGACACATTCTAAACACAGACTCACGGTTGCAGGTTCCACGCCGTCACATTTCAGACTGACGCTCGCGTCTCTCACTGAATCATTTTCCACTCTTTACCGTCGCCCTCGGCTCTAAACCGGTCTAGACCCGCCCCAGTCCTGGTCCTGGTCCAGACCCGGTCTGAACCCGGTCTACAGTTAGACCTGAGGCTCACTGAGATCTCACGCTGACACTGTGCCCTCTGGCAAGACACCAGTGCCACTGTGAGACTGATCCAGAGACAGTCTGAGAGCAGGAGGCACAGAACAGCAGCCACGTGAGTGAGTCTGCCCCGGGGCGACCGGGGCGACACCTGTTGAACAGTAGTACTTTTACTGCAGTACAAGTACTTTTACTGCAGTAACAGTACTTGTACTGCAGTAAAAGTACTGTTACTGCAGTAAAAGTACTGTTACTGCAGTAAAAGTACTGTTACTGCAGTACAAGTACTGTTACTGCAGTAAAAGTACTGTTACTGCAGTAAAAGTACTGTTACTGCAATACAAGTACTGTTACTGCAGTAAAAGTACTGTTACTGCAGTAAAAGTACTGTTACTGCAATACAAGTACTGTTACTCCTTCCTCTTCCCTGTGCGTCCAAAGGGACAAAGTCTGAACTGAGTCTCAGGTTTGTGTTTCTCCTTCAGGTTCAGTTTGTCTCGTTTTTGTTTTTTGTCTGAAACCGACTCAGTGTTTTTGTTTAACAGTGGGAAGAGTAACAGGAAAAATAATGGGAATAATAATGGAAATAATAATGGGAATAATAATGGGAATAATAATGGGAATAATAATGGGAATAGTAGGATTAGGAACAGTAACAGGAATATCAGGATTAACAGCAGCATTTACAGAGTTTGTTTTGGATCTTTGGTCACAGCTCCACACGAGGGAACCACAGTCTCTTTGAAAACTCCAGATTTTGGAATTTACTATTTCAGGTTTTGTCTCATTTACCAACATTATAAACCAGATGCCCTGCCCCAACAGTTACTTTAAATTTCTCTGACTTGAGAAGTACTTTTCAAATATCTGTTTACTTTTACTTGAGTAATTTCATGGACCATGTACTTTGTACTTTTACTTTATTGTTTTGAAGTAACTTGAGTACAACTGTGGCTCCCGTCCTTTCTGGGACAGAAACAGGGAGAACATGCAAACTCCACAGACACAGGGAGAACATGCAAACTCCACAGACACAGGCAGAACATGCAAACTCCACAGACACAGGGAGAACATGCAAACTCCACAGACACAGGGAGAACATGCAAACTCCACAGACACAGGCAGAACATGCAAACTCCACAGACACAAGGAGAACATGCAAACTCCACAGACACAGGCAGAACATGCAGACTCCACAGACACAGGGAGACCTGGTTCAGTCCTGGCTCAGTCCTGGTTTAGACCTGGTCCAGTCCTGGTCCAGTCCTGGTTCAGTTCTGGTCCAGTCCTGGTTCAGTCCTGGTTCAGTCCTGGTTCAGTCCTGGTTTAGTCCTGGTTCAGACCTGGTTCAGTCCTGGTTTAGTCCTGGTTCAGTCCTGGTTTAGTCCTGGTTTAGTCCTGGTTTAGTCCTGGTTCAGTCCTGGTTTAGTCCTGGTTTAGTCCTGGTTCAGTCCTGGTTTAGTCCTGGTTCAGTCCTGGTTTAGTCCTGGTTCAGACCTGGTTCAGTCCTGGTTCAGTCCTGGTTCAGACCTGGTTCAGTCCTGGTTCAGTCCTGGTTCAGACCTGGTTCAGTCCTGGTTCAGTCCTGGTTCAGACCTGGTTCAGTCCTGGTTCAGTCCTGGTTCAGACCTGGTTCAGTCCTGGTTCAGTCCTGGTTCAGTCCTGGTTCAGACCTGGTTCAGTCCTGGTTCAGTCCTGGTTCAGTCCTGGTTTAGTCCTGGTTCAGTCCTGGTTCAGTCCTGGTTTAGTCCTGGTTCAGTCCTGGTTCAGTCCTGGTTCAGACCTGGTTCAGTCCTGGTTTAGTCCTGGTTCAGACCTGGTTCAGACCTGGTTCAGTCCTGGTTTAGACCTGGTCCAGTCCTGGTCCAGTCCTGGTTTAGTCCTGGTTTAGTCCTGGTTTAGTCCTGGTTCAGACCTGGTTTAGTCCTGGTTCAGTCCTGGTTTAGTCCTGGTTCAGACCTGGTTCAGTCCTGGTTTAGTCCTGGTTCAGTCCTGGTTTAGTCCTGGTTCAGTCCTGGTTTAGTCCTGGTTCAGTCCTGGTTCAGTCCTGGTTTAGTCCTGGTTCAGTCCTGGTTCAGTCCTGGTTCAGTCCTGGTTCAGTCCTGGTTCAGTCCTGGTTTAATCCTGGTTCAGTCCTGGTTTAGTCCTGGTTCAGACCTGGTTCAGTCCTGGTTTAGTCCTGGTCCAGTCCTGGTTCAGTCCTGGTTTAGTCCTGGTTTACTCCTGGTTCAGTCCTGGTTTAGTCCTGGTTCAGTCCTGGTTCAGTCCTGGTTCAGACCTGGTTCAGTCCTGGTTTAGTCCTGGTCCAGTCCTGGTCCAGTCCTGGTTCAGTCCTGGTTTAGTCCTGGTCCAGTCCTGGTCCAGTCCTGGTTCAGTCCCGGTTCAGACCTGGTTCAGTCCCGGTTCAGTCCCGGTTCAGACCCGGTTCAGACCCGGTTCAGACCCGGTTCAGTCCCGGTTCAGTCCCGGTTCAGTCCCGGTTCAGTCCCGGTTCAGTCCCGGTCCAGTCCCGGTTCAGTCCCGGTTTAGTCCCGGTTCAGTCCCGGTTCAGACCTGGTTCAGACCTGGTTCAGTCCTGGTTCAGACCTGGTTTAGTCCTGGTTCAGACCTGGTTCAGTCCTGGTTCAGACCTGGTTCAGTCCTGGTTCAGACCTGGTTCAGACCTGGTTCAGTCCTGGTTCAGTCCTGGTTCAGACCTGGTTTAGTCCTGGTTCAGGTCCTGTGGCAGGTGCGCTGAGTCGGGTTCAAACCTGTTTTTTTGGAGCTTTAAATATTTTCTTCATAACACAGAAATTAAATAGGTCAAATCCTCCGGCGAAGACGAACCCAAGACCAGATCCAAGACCAGACCCAAGACCAGATCCAAGACCAGACCCAAGACCAGATCCAAGACCAGACCCAAGACCAGATCCAAGACCATATCCAAGTCTAAACTAGGACTAAACCAAGTCTAAACCAGGACTAAAGCTGCTCAATAGTCCAAATACTCCAGTCCTTATTAAATGGGATTTTTCAGTATCGACTTTAGTATCGATATCTGTGAAAATGAGGATGTAGTTTCGATACCAGTCTCAGTATCGATTAGAATCTGATTTTCGATACTTGGACAAACACTTGTTTATATAATTTCTCCTCTTAAATAAATGAATCATTTTAAACTCGACTGTGAACGTCCTTAAAGCGGCTCTGGCTCCACTTTAAATTCACACTCAATGTTTTTATCAACACATTTTGAAATCGTCAAAAAGTAAAGAATAAAGAAAAACAGATGTGCTCAGATTTTTGTCACTAGTTTTAATAAAGCCTTGTGTTCCGGGCTCATACAAGTTTTCCACATAAATTTAAGCATTTAATAAAAAGAAAAAACTTATGACTTTTGCTGTTTTAGAAAGAAGCCATTTTGTCACAAAGCATCATGGGAAATGAAGTCCGTTCCAAAGTAAAGTGTGGGGCCGCCGTGTCGCTCCACTGTCCTGTTCAACACGTCTGTATCCGGGGGCGGGGCCAGGTCACAGGGGGCGGGGTCAGGCCACGGGGGCGGAGTCAGGCCGCAGGGGGCGGGGCTAAGCCACGGGGGGCGGGGTCAGGCCACGGGGGGCGGGGTCAGGCCAGAGAGAGAAAGAGGGGCATCGTGGGAAATGAAGTCCTGTTTGAAGAGACGTGGGCTTAAATAAAAGAGCGCCGCCGTGTGGTGGTTTCCTGCGCCGTCCGACAGCGGAAGAATCCAGTGAGGAGGAGGAGAGGAGAGGAAGGAGAGGAGAGAGAGGGAGGGAGGGAGGAGAGAGGAGAAAGGAAGGAGGAAGGAGAGAGGAAGGAGGGAGGGAGGAGAGAGGAAGGAGGGAGGAGGAGGACGAGGGTCGATCCCTGGTTTGGACCCGAGAGCTTTTGGGGAATATTTATCATCATACACTCTTTCAGCAGTTTTCTTATTTCCTGTCGTCTTTACACTCGTTTCCTCCTCCTCCTCTTCTTCTCTGCGCTCGGAGCAGGACGTCGGACGTCAAACTTTCACTTTCACACAGACTTTGTCCTGTGGAACGTCAGAGCAGATTCAGCCTGTCCTCCGCCTGAAAAACATCTCACTCCATTTCCAACCTGATGAAAAGTGGTTCATGAATCAAAAGTCATTTTCATTTAGTTTTTGAAAAGAAAATATAAAAATGAAACGCTTGGCTCAGGACAGACGCGTTAAGACTTTGGACAAACGCGGATCTGCTCTAGTGTCTCATGATGACGACGTCAGCGCAGGTGAAGTCTGCTCCAAACCAGGGAGGGACCAAAGGGGAGGAGCAAGGGGACAGTAGGCGGGGACAGGGGGAAAGAGAAGGGTGAGAGGACGGGGAGGGGACAGGGGGCAGGGCAGCAACCAGGGCAGGAGGAGGAGCTATGGGGACAGTGGGCGGGGATAAGGGGAGAGGACGGGGACAGGTGGTGAGGGGGCGGGGACAGGGGCCGGTAGGGGTCAGATGGATGGTGGGTGGGGATAGGGGCCGGTGGGTGGGGTCAGAGGGATGGTGGGGTCAGAGGGATGGTGGGTGGGGTCAGATGGATGGTGGGTGGGGTCAGATGGATGGTGGGTGGGGATAGGGGCCGGTGGGTGGGGTCAGATGGATGGTGGGTGGGGATAGGGGCCGGTGGGTGGGGTCAGAGGGATGGTGGGTGGGGTCAGATGGATGGTGGGTGGGGTCAGATGGATGGTGGGTGGGGATAGGGGCCGGTGGGTGGGGTCAGATGGATGGTGGGTGGGGATAGGGGCCGGTGGGTGGGGTCAGATGGATGGTGGGTGGGGATAGGGGCCGGTGGGTGGGGTCAGATGGATGGTGGGTGGGGATAGGGGCCGGTGGGTGGGGCCAGATGGATGGTGGGTGGGGATAGGGGCCGGTGGGTGGGGTCAGATGGATGGTGGGTGGGGATAGGGGCCGGTGGGTGGGGTCAGATGGATGGTGGGTGGGGATAGGGGCCGGTGGGTGGGGTCAGAGGGATGGTGGGTGGGGTCAGAGGGATGGTGGGTGGGGTCAGATGGATGGTGGGTGGGGTCAGAGGGATGGTGGGTGGGGTCAGAGGGATGGTGGGTGGGGTCAGATGGATGGTGGGTGGGGTCAGATGGATGGTGGGTGGGGATAGGGGCCGGTGGGTGGGGTCAGAGGGATGGTGGGTGGGGTCAGATGGATGGTGGGTGGGGTCAGATGGATGGTGGGTGGGGATAGGGGCCGGTGGGTGGGGTCAGATGGATGGTGGGTGGGGATAGGGGCCGGTGGGTGGGGCCAGATGGATGGTGGGTGGGGATAGGGGCCGGTGGGTGGGGTCAGATGGATGGTGGGTGGGGATAGGGGCCGGTGGGTGGGGTCAGATGGATGGTGGGTGGGGATAGGGGCCGGTGGGTGGGGTCAGAGGGATGGTGGGTGGGGTCAGAGGGATGGTGGGTGGGGTCAGATGGATGGTGGGTGGGGATAGGGGCCGGTGGGTGGGGTCAGATGGATGGTGGGCGGGGCCGGGTTATTTGAGGCAGCGTTCGAAGTAGGTGGCGCCGATGTACCCGCCTCTCATGGAGCGATGGACGTTTTGCTCAAACAGACGACGGTTCGTCTGTAACACCTCCGCCGCCTCTTTGTTCAGAGGATCCTCCGGGTTAGGCTCCTGAGGGGTAAGAGAGAGAGAGGAGGGGTAAAAGAGAGGAGAGAGAAAAAGAGGGAAGAGAGAATAAAGGAGAGGGAGAAAAGGAGAAAGGGTGGAGAGAGGAGAAGGGATGAGGGGGCAAGAGAAGGAAAGAATGAAAGTGGAGTGAGGAGAACAAGGAGGAAGGAAGGGATGAGAAAGAGATGGAGAGAAAAGGAGAGAGTGGGGGTAAGAGGGCGACAAGAAGGAAAAGGAGGAGAGGAACAGAGAGAGAGAGAGAGGGGAAGAGATGGAGGAGAGAGAAAGAAATAGAGGAAAGAGGGAAGGAGTAAGGGGGGATGTAAAAAGAAAGAATGACACGATTATTTTCTCTCAGGTTTTTTTTTTCAGGAACATTTGAAAATATTTCATAAACTCTGGGCCTCCCACATGAGCCCACAGCGCCCCCTTCTGTTAAACTGCACTCAGCGCATTTACAGCAACGTGGCGCCCTCTAGAGGCCGAGGACAGTACTGCACAGGCACAGACTCAGACTTTACAGTGAATGATTCTCTCCATTTCATGATTCTCTCATTTTTACTTCATTTTACATGAAAAGGAGAGTTCTAAACACACTGGGGACGTCACACTGGGGACGTCACACTGGGGACGTCACACTGGGGACGTCACACTGGGGACGTCACACTGGAAGAATTCTGTCCAAAAGTTCGGCACAATTTAAACAAACATTTTTTTCTGAAACTTTAAACCTGATTCCAACAAAATAAAGGTGTTTTCTTATATTTGTATTTGTCAGCTAATCATTTCTGTGACATCAGAGGTGTGGCTGGAGTGTAGCGCCCCCTGTGGTTGGAGTGTGGAGTGTAGCGCCCCCTGTGGCTGGAGTGTGGAGTGTAGCGCCCCCTGTGGCTGGAGTGTGGAGTGTAGCGCCCCCTGTGGCTGGAGTGTGGAGTGTAGCGCCCCCTGTGGCTGGAGTGTGGAGTGTAGCGCCCCCTGTGGTTGGAGTGTGGAGTGTAGCGCCCCCTGTGGCTGGAGTGTGGAGTGTAGCGCCCCCTGTGGCTGGAGTGTGGAGTGTAGCGCCCCCTGTGGTTGGAGTGTGGAGTGTAGCGCCCCCTGTGGCTGGAGTGTGGAGTGTAGCGCCCCCTGTGGCTGGAGTGTGTAACTCACGAGGAAGAGGTACTGAAGGCCGTAGATGATGGAGTTTATCGTGAGCACAGGTTTCCAGTCCTCTCTGAAAACAAACAAATAAACATGAGAAAACAAGACCAAGACCAGGACCAAGACCAGGACCAGGACCAGAACCAGAACCAGACGTGGTGTAAACGGACAGAGAAGTGAAATAAATGCAGAAAAAGCTGACGATAAACAGGAAGTAGTTTTGTGTTTACGCTAACATAAGCTAGAGTAGGACCTTTGTGTTCTCTCATATATAAGAGTTTATAAATATTTATTTATTAACATCTATTATGTCGTGAGTGTGTGGTGCGTTCACTGACTGTAGGACAGGTCTGTTCTCTCATATACAGGAGTATAAACACATTATTATTTACAGTGAGGGTGGTGCGTTCACTGACTGTAGGACAGGTCTGTTCTCTCATAT
Organism: Taenioides sp. WSHXM2023; assembly: GCA_029959045.1. Taxonomy (NCBI): domain Eukaryota; kingdom Metazoa; phylum Chordata; class Actinopteri; order Gobiiformes; family Gobiidae; genus Taenioides; species Taenioides sp. WSHXM2023. The sequence goes on along the minus strand of CM057101.1, from coordinate 29,849,486 downwards.
ACAGGAGTATAAACACATTATTATTTACAGTGAGGGTGGTGCGTTCACTGACTGTAGGACAGGTCTGTTCTCTCATATACAGGAGTATAAACACATTATTATTTACAGTGAGGGTGGTGCGTTCACTGACCGTAGGATGTTGAGGCACACGTTTCCCTCCAGGTCGATGTTGGGGTGGTACACCATCGTCTCACACTTCACTTTGGGGGGGTCATGGGGGTAACCCTGCCCTACCTGAGGTCAGGGGTCAAAGAGAGGGTCAGAGGTCAGAGAGAGGGTCAGATAGAGGGTCAGAGGTCAGAGAGAGGGTCAGATAGAGGGTCAGAGGTCAGATAGAGGGTCAGAGGTCAGAGAGAGGGTCAGAGGTCAGAGAGAGGGTCAGAGGTCAGAGAGAGGGTCAGAGGTCAGAGACCTCAAACACAGTGTGACCACAGTTTTAAACAGGAGAAAGCACAATATTATGATTATTATAAGATAAAAATCATATTTTATAAAAGGAAGAGCTGCAGCAAACGATTATTTTAGTAATCGACCCTTCAGTAACTCAGTCGATTAATCGAAAAAGTAAAGGACTGTTTGAGAAAAGGTTGAATGTGACTTTATATTTGAGACAGATGGGGACTTAAGGCGTCTAAAGAGAGGACAGAGAGGACAGAGAGGGAGGACAGAGAGGACAGAGAGGGAGGACAGAGAGGACAGACAGAGAGGACAGAGAGAGAGGACAGAGAGGGAGGACAGAGAGGGAGGACAGAGAGGACAGAGAGAGAGGACAGAGAGGACAGAGAGAGAGGACAGAGAGAGAGGACAGAGAGGACAGAGAGGGAGGACAGAGAGGACAGAGAGGGAGGACAGAGAGGACAGAGAGGGAGGACAGAGAGGACAGAGAGAGAGGACAGAGAGGACAGAGAGGACAGAGAGGACAGAGAGGACAGAGAGAGAGGACAGAGAGAGAGGACAGAGAGAGAGGACAGAGAGAGAGGACATAGAGGACAGAGAGGGAGGACAGAGAGGACAGAGAGAGAGGACAGAGAGAGGACAGAGAGGGAGGACAGAGAGGACAGAGAGAGAGGACAGAGAGAGGACAGAGAGGGAGGACAGAGAGGACAGAGAGGGCAGAGAGAGAGGACAGAGAGAGGGCAGAGAGAGAGGACAGAGAGAGAGGACAGAGAGAGGGCAGAGAGAGAGGACAGAGAGAGAGGACAGAGAGGACAGAGAGAGAGGACAGAGAGGGAGGACAGAGAGGGAGGACAGAGAGGGAGGACAGAGAGGACAGAGAGAGAGGACAGAGAGAGAGGACATAGAGGACAGAGAGGGAGGACAGAGAGGACAGAGAGAGAGGACAGAGAGAGGACAGAGAGGGAGGACAGAGAGGACAGAGAGGGCAGAGAGAGAGGACAGAGAGAGAGGACAGAGAGAGAGGACAGAGAGAGAGGACAGAGAGGGAGGACAGAGAGGACAGAGAGGGCAGAGAGGGCAGAGAGGACAGAGAGAGAGGACAGAGAGAGAGGACAGAGAGAGAGGACAGAGAGGACAGAGAGGGAGGACAGAGAGGACAGAGAGGGAGGACAGAGAGGGAGGACAGAGAGGACAGAGAGAGAGGACAGAGAGGACAGAGAGAGAGGACAGAGAGGGAGGACAGAGAGGACAGAGAGGACAGAGAGAGAGGACAGAGGACAGAGAGGGAGGACAGAGAGGACAGAGAGAGAGGACAGAGAGGGAGGACAGAGAGGACAGAGAGAGAGGACAGAGAGGACAGAGAGGGAGGACAGAGAGAGAGGACAGAGAGGGAGGACAGAGAGAGAGGACAGAGAGAGAGGACAGAGAGAGAGGACAGAGAGAGAGGACAGAGAGGGAGGACAGAGAGGACAGAGAGGGAGGACAGAGAGGACAGAGAGGGAGGACAGAGAGGACAGAGAGAGAGGACAGAGAGGACAGAGAGAGAGGACAGAGAGGACAGAGAGGGAGGACAGAGAGGACAGAGAGAGAGGACAGAGAGAGGACAGAGAGGGAGGACAGAGAGGACAGAGAGGGCAGAGAGAGAGGACAGAGAGAGAGGACAGAGAGAGAGGACAGAGAGGACAGAGAGGGAGGACAGAGAGGACAGAGAGAGAGGACAGAGAGGGAGGACAGAGAGGACAGAGAGGACAGAGAGAGAGGACAGAGAGAGAGGACAGAGAGAGAGGACATAGAGGACAGAGAGGGAGGACAGAGAGGACAGAGGGAGGACAGAGAGAGAGGACAGAGAGGACAGAGAGGGAGGACAGAGAGGACAGAGAGGGAGGACAGAGAGGGCAGAGAGGACAGAGAGAGAGGACAGAGAGAGAGGACAGAGAGGGAGGACAGAGAGGGAGGACAGAAAGGACAGAGAGGAGGACATAGAGGACAGAGAGGGAGGACAGAGAGGACAGAGAGGGCAGAGAGAGAGGACAGAGAGAGGACAGAGAGAGAGGACAGAGAGAGAGGACAGAGAGGACAGAGAGGGAGGACAGAGAGGACAGAGAGGGAGGACAGAGAGGGAGGACAGAAAGGACAGAGAGGGAGGACAGGGAGGACAGAGAGGGAGGACAGAGAGGGAGGACAGAGAGGACAGAGAGAGAGGACAGAGAGGGAGGACAGAGAGGACAGAGAGAGAGGACAGAGGACAGAGAGGGAGGACAGAGAGGACAGAGAGGGAGGACAGAGAGGACAGAGAGGGAGGACAGAGAGGGAGGACAGAGAGGACATTTAGGAATGAGCTGTTAGGAATTATTTTTTCAAACTCACCTTAAAACTGAACACGAACTTTCCTCCTTTGTAAAAACCCTGAAACACAAACACACACACTTGAATGACATTCTAACACAATTATTCACGACACATTTAAAGCCCTGTACGGGACTTTTCCTCGTGTGTTTGATGTGTCCTCATGTGAACGAGTCCCACAGAAAACAGCTCTGCAGTGTTCCGTCTGCATCTGATTATACAGCCTTTTATTGTCTGAGAATCAGGAAGTGTTTTAGTTGTTAGCATTACTGTTTGGGACGAGCGATATATCGGTCCCAGTATCGGCCGATATCAGATTTGATACAGATTTCTTTTTGCTCTGAGTGTTTGCGTCGGTCTGATTTTATATCCAGATAAAAACGTTCTATTATTTTTACAGAAGTGAAAAGTGAATCTGGGAACTTCACTTCAACTTAAGATAATCGCTGTGCACTTTAAAGACTAAATATCGGTATCGGCAAATATCGGTCAGAAAAGCCATATCGGCACATCCCTCGTCACGGCAAACGGCAAAACTCCGTCTGCTGAGCCATGAGAAACCCGAGACCTCAGACCTGTGACGTTCCACAGGCTTCTTCTGAGAGACACTTATTAAAGCTGCACTGTGGAACTTTTCTCATCTGTCGCAGCCTCGTCTCCATGGAGATATTATCGATAGATCGGTTGTGTTTGTAATGTGTTTGCCAATTCCTCATCTGTGACAGAGCGCCCGCAGTAGCCCCGTCATTCCCTGACCGGTGCGTCTTTCTCTGGCCCGAGAGCGCGCCGTAGCCGGCAGAGCGCGCCGTAGCCGGCAGAGCGCGCCGTAGCCGGCAGAGCGCGCGGAGTGCTTCCCCTGGTTTTTGCGGAGCCAAGCTCTAGTAGACCGCTTCCCCGCAGAACCGCTTACATGTCCCGCTGTCCTGAACTCCCATAAACTGTTTCCCCGCGGCCTGGACTCTGTTTCCCCCCTAGTGCGTTCGAGGGTGCACACTCGACGCCTCCCTGTCCACACGCTCCTCACCCTCCGCTGTCTCCACGCCGCTCTCTGGTTCAGGGGCCAAACCGGGGCACTTCCTGGTCGTGCGATAAATAGCGCATAGTGGCGCGCTAAAGGAGGTCACCTGACCACGGACTAAACCATTCCTATTAATTTATATGTTTATTCTGTTTTTGTAAGTTTATTATGTAATTAAAGTCAAGCCATATGGGGGTTATTTAAGTATTTTTTTTATTACGTTGAATGACAGTTTGTTCAGTCATCAGGAGTGTAGTTTTGTCTATTTTTAGACCTTAAACTCTGTTTTGTTAATTTGTTGGCCCGGGGGGAGGGGCTATGGGGTATTTAAGGGGAGCTCTGCTCAGTCTGTGTCTGTCCTTGGCCTGACTATGTGGGTGCTGCTGTGCGTGTCGCTGTAAATACTGCTGTTTTTGGACTTTGTTTCACTGTAAATACTGTACTGTGCACGTTGGGCTGTGGTACGAATAAAAACCCACTTAAGTGAAGTTTTTGACTGAGCCATCGTTTTTCTCCTATTTTGACTGTACGAACCCGTGACATCACAAACAGACCTGGAGTTGTGTTTGTTTCATTTACATGTTTGAGGAACTCTTTATTATTAGTCTGTCTACATCTCCAAAGCTCCAAACGCTCTGTTCCACCTTGTGATGTCATCAAGTGGTAGTTTTCAAGTGAACAGCTCCTTTTCCCTTTAGTTCAGTCGAGATCGACAATTCCAGGTCTGAAATGATCCAAATGATTCTAGTGAAGGTGTGTGGAGTTTAAAAACACAGTGGAGCACTTCCTGTATCACCACATGATGACATCACAAGGTGGAACAGAGTGTTTTCAGTTTTAGAGAAGAACTCGTGTTAAATCTGCAGGTTTGTGTGTTAAACATGTGAATGAAACAAACACAACTCCAGGTGTTTGTGACGAGGAAACGACAGTAGAACAGAGCAGAGGATTATGGAATGTTCCACTATATTCCTTAAAACTTCGCTATCTCCATGGTGACGAGCACGTGACACCACCAGCCCGGGTCATGGGTCAGATCTGTGGAGAGGTGACTTATGTTTTTTCAAGGATTTCCCCAAAGACAGACAGACACATCTGACAGAAGAGAGAAGCGTTTAATGCCACACTGTGGAACATTACAGGCAAAGTAATGACATCTCCACAGAGATGAGCAGAGAGAGGACTCAGCCAGAGAAGTTACACAGTGCAGCTTTAATATGAAACTTGTTAACTATTTCACTTTACTTTAAATTTAGTCAAAACAATAAATTGAGTCAAAACAATAAAACTACACGACGTTTGTGATTTTTTTTGTTACTTATTTTGAATTTAATATTTTTGTTTTTCTCTGTTTTTATGTCATATTCTGATGTTTGAGCTGCTGAGTCCAAATCATTTCCCTGTGGATCAATAATAACCGATACTCAGGACGCAAGGGTACGGTTTTCCCACGATTCGATACGCATCTCGATACTCGGGTCACGATATCGATTTGATTTTGATTTAAGACGCAAAAAAAAATCTTATGTAATAACACATGAAACACACAACAACACACAACAACACAGAACTGCTGCACAGCTGGAGTTTCTGAAGTGTTTTGTTCATTTGGTTCAGTCACAGCTCAGAATTTTTATTCAGTGGAAATATTAGTTTTATATTTTCTAACATTTCCAGTTTCCTCTTCACACCGACTGTGGAGTTCAACTGTCAGACTTTTCCTTCTTCAATGACCAAATTCCTCCTGAGTCTGTCTCTCCTCTCCCTGCGTCACACACCTGTGTCCCCGCGGCTCCGCCTCCTCACACAGAGGCAGTACGTAGCTCCTCCCACTCTGTGGGGGGAAGTACGTAGCTCCTCCCACTCTGTAGGGGGCAGTACGTAGCTCCTCCCACTCTGTGGGGGGAAGTACGTAGCTCCTCCCACTCTGTGGGGGGAAGTACGTAGCTCCTCCCACTCTGTGGGGGGAAGTACGTAGCTCCTCCCACTCTGCCCTCTACAGTCTGAGCTCTTACAGATACTGCGCTGTCCCGTCGTCTTTCTGGACACTAAACTCTGTTCTGTCACACAGAAATGTCTCAGCGGACGTTTTCTGAGGAAAGCTGAGACAGACTCTGAGAAAAAGATGGTGCATATCGTGAGTCGCATCGCTGGTCGAATACGAGCGCGTTTACGCCAAAAGTGATTCTAAAGTATTTCAGAGTTCACATCTTTGTCATTTCTGGGTCTGTCGCCGTAAAATAAAGAGTGTCTGAAAAATCAAACCCTCGTCTGTTAGAATATTTCAGCTGGAAGTCCCGACGGAGCCGTTTCCTGCTGCACCTGAGGACGCCGCCGTAACCGTTTCCCTTTAGGACGCCGCCGTAATCGTTTCCCTTTAGGACGCCGCCGCCGTAACCGTTTCCCTTTAGGACGCCGCCGCCGTAACCGTTTCCCTTTAGGACGCCGCCGTAACCGTTTCCCTTTAGGACGCCGCCGTAACCGTTTCCCTTTAGGACGCCGCCGCCGTAACCGTTTCCCTTTAGGACGCCGCCATAACCGTTTCCCTTTAGGACGCCGCCGTCGACCGAACACGTATATCAAATCGAATCATAACACCAGTATCAAACGATTCAATATTATATCGAATATCGTTGCATCCCTAAGCGATACTAAAACTAAAATGGACCGCTGAGAGATTACACACATATAAGGACACATGGACCAGGGACTAAGACCAGGACTAAACCTGGACTAAACCTGAACTAGACCTGGACTAGACCTGGACTAAACCAGGAGAGAAGAAGAGGGTGAGAGGAGAGAGAGAAGAGAAAAAGAAGAGAGGACGAGAGGAGAGAATGTTTTGGGGCTCTAGAGACGAGAAGAGGGTCAAACCTCGTCTGGACAAATAATGAGTCTGAAGTTGAGCAGATCATCGTCGTCTGGGAAGTTTATCTCACACGTCTTCGGCAAATTCAGCTCATTTATGTCTGAAAAACAAAAACAAAAAGATCACAGGAGAGCAGGAAGAGAGGAGGAAAGGAGAGAGGAGGAGCAAAGGAGAGGGTCAGCTGAGGGAGAGGAAGAGCAAAGGAGGGGGAGAGGGTCAGAGGAGGAGCAGAGGGTCAGAGGAGGAGCAGAGGAGAGGGTCAGAGGAGCAGAGGATCAGAGGAGGAGCAGAGGGTCAGAGGAGCAGAGGGTCAGAGGAGGAGCAGAGGAGAGGGTCAGAGGAGCAGAGGGTCAGAGGAGGAGCAGAGGGTCAGAGGAGCAGAGGGTCAGAGGAGGAGCAGAGGAGAGGGTCAGAGGAGCAGAGGATCAGAGGAGGAGCAGAGGGTCAGAGGAGCAGAGGGTCAGAGGAGGAGCAGAGGAGAGGGTCAGAGGAGCAGAGGGTCAGAGGAGGAGCAGAGGAGAGGGTCAGAGGAGCAGAGGGTCAGAGGAGGAGGAGAGGAGCAGAAGAGGAGCAGAGGAGGAGCAGAGCGTCAGACGTTATTTCCCTGTAGAATCTCCTGTTGTTTTGGTTCATTTTCGTGCTGTTTCTGTTTTTAGGAGAATAAAAATGACCCCCGGATCTGCCCCGGGGTCCCGCAGCCTCCTCCCGGGGCAGGGTCGCCTCTGCTCGGGGTAAAGAGCCCAGACAAACCCGGTCTGGAGCCGCTGCTGTTTTGTTTTCAGTCTTTAGCCCTTTAGCCCGGAGCTAGCGCTGTTAGCATGCTAAGCTAGGCTAGCGGGTTAGCCCCAGCGCGGAGACCGGGTCTGGAGCCCGGTTCCGGGGCTGTGATCAGCTCCGCGGCCGGTCCCGGAGCGGATCCCCGGAGCTCACGGCTCACACCGGCCCCCGGCCCGGACCGTACCCACCTTTCTGGATCCGCAGCTGGGCCGCGCTGGCTTTCTTTCCCCCGGCCCCGGTCCTGTTCGCTCCGGCGGATTCCTCGTCCTTTTTCTGCTGCTTCAGGGAGAACAGCTTAATCATCTTCGGCTCTTCTGGAGGACCGGGCTCCTGCCGCTGTGTGCCCGTGTGTGCCCGTGTGTGCCCGTGTGTGCCCGTGTGTGCCCGTCAGTGCCCGGGAGGGAGAGTCTGTGGTCCGGAGGCGTCGGGAGGAGTGTACCGGGGCTGCAGCTCTGGAGCCGGGGCTTCTCTCAGACGGAGCCCGCTGAAGCACTGAGCTCTGGAGTTAGCCGTTAGCTGTTAGCCGCAGCCGAGGTGCATGCTGGGACACTGCTCCACTTCTGTCCAACAACAACATCAGGGAATAATGTGAGAAAAAACAGGGAATAATGTGAGGAAAGACAGGGAATAATGTGAGGAGAAATGGAATGTGAGGAGAAACAGGGAATAATGTAAGGAAAAAGGGAAATAATGTGAGGAAAAACGGAATAATGTGAGGAGGAAAGGGAATAATGTGAGGAAAAACGGAATGTGAGGAGAAACAGGGAATAATGTAAGGAAAAACGGAATAATGTGAGGAGGAAAGGGAATAATGTGAGGAAAAACGGAATGTGAGGAGAAACAGGGAATAATGTAAGGAAAAAGGGGAATAATGTGAGGAAAAACGGAATAATGTGAGGAGAAACAGGGAATAATGTGAGGAGAAACGGAATGTGAGGAGAAACAGGGAATAATGTGAGGAAAAACAGGGAATAATGTGAGGAGAAACAGGGACTAATGTGAAGAAAAACAGGGAATAATGTAAGGAAAAAGGGGAATAATGTGAGGAAAAACGGAATAATGTGAGGAGAAACAGGGAATAATGTGAGGAGAAACGGAATGTGAGGAGAAACAGGGAATAATGTGAGGAAAAACAGGGAATAATGTGAGGAGAAACAGGGAATAATGTGAGGAGAAACAGGGAATAATGTAAGGAAAAAGGGGAATAATGTGAAGAAAAACGGAATAATGTGAGGAAAAATAGGCAATAATGTGAGGAGAAACGGAATGTGAGGAGAAACAGGGAATAATGTAAGGAAAAAGGGGAATAATGTGAGGAAAAACTGAATAATGTGAGGAGAAACAGGGAATAATGTGAGGAGAAATGGAATGTGAGGAGAAACGGAATAATGTGAGGAAAAACAGGGAATAATGTGAGGAGAAACAGGGAATAATGTGAAGAAAAACAGGGAATAATGTAAGGAAAAACAGAATAATGTGAGGAGAAACAGGGAATAATGTGAGGAGGAAAAACGGGAATAATGTGAGGAGAAACAGGGAATAATGTGAGGAGAAACAGGGAATAATGTAAGGAAAAAGGGGAATAATGTGAAGAAAAACGGAATGTGAGGAAAAACAGGCAATAATGTGAGGAGAAATGGAATGTGAGGAGAAACAGGGAATAATGTAAGGAAAAAGGGAAATAATGTGAGGAAAAACGGAATAATGTGAGGAGAAACAGGGAATAATGTGAGGAGAAACGGAATGTGAGGAGAAACAGGGAATAATGTGAGGAAAAACAGGGAATAATGTGAGGAGAAACAGGGAATAATGTGAAGAAAAACAGGGAATAATGTGAGGAAAAACAGGGAATAATGTGAGGAGAAACGGAATAATGTGAGGAAAAACGGAATAATGTGAGGAGAAACAGGGAATAATGTGAGGAGAAACAGGGAATAATGTAAGGAAAAAGGGGAATAATGTGAAGAAAAACGGAATAATGTGAGGAAAAACAGGCAATAATGTGAGGAGAAATGGAATGTGAGGAGAAACAGGGAATAATGTAAGGAAAAAGGGAAATAATGTGAGGAAAAACGGAATAATGTGAGGAGAAACAGGGAATAATGTGAGGAGAAACGGAATGTGAGGAGAAACAGGGAATAATGTGAAGAAAAACAGGGAATAATGTGAGGAAAAACAGGGAATAATGTGAGGAGAAACGGAATAATGTGAGGAAAAACGGAATAATGTGAGGAGAAACAGGGAATAATGTGAGGAAAGACAGGGAATAATGTGAAGAAAAACAGGGAATAATGTGAGGAAAAACAGGGAATAATGTGAGGAGAAACAGGGAATAATGTGAGGAGGAAAGGGAATAATGTGAGGAAAAACGGAATGTGAGGAGAAACAGGGAATAATGTAAGGAAAAAGGGGAATAATGTGAGGAAAAACGGAATAATGTGAGGAGAAACAGGGAATAATGTGAGGAGAAACGGAATGTGAGGAGAAACAGGGAATAATGTGAGGAAAAACAGGGAATAATGTGAGGAGAAACAGGGACTAATGTGAGGAAAAACAGGGAATAATGTGAGGAAAAACGGAATAATGTGAGGAGAAACAGGGAATAATGTGAGGAAAGACAGGGAATAATGTGAAGAAAAACAGGGAATAATGTGAGGAAAAACGGAATAATGTGAGGAGAAACAGGGAATAATGTAAGGAGGAAAGGGAATAATGTGAGGAAAAACGGAATGTGAGGAGAAACAGGGAATAATGTAAGGAAAAAGGGGAATAATGTGAGGAAAAACGGAATAATGTGAGGAGAAACAGGGAATAATGTGAGGAGAAACGGAATGTGAGGAGAAACAGGGAATAATGTGAGGAAAAACAGGGAATAATGTGAGGAGAAACAGGGACTAATGTGAAGAAAAACAGGGAATAATGTGAGGAAAAACAGGGAATAATGTCAGGAGAAACAGGGAATAATGTGAAGAAAAACAGGGAATAATGTGAGGAGAAAATTAGAAAAAAAAAAAGAAAAGAAATATGAGTAAAGCCTGAGGAAAGAGGATTGTTTTATCTTGATTTAAAAATATTCATGTTTGGGGATGACCACATTTCCAGAGGATTCTTTTTTGTTTATTTGTAGCATAATAAAAATTTAGTTTCGCCACAGGACACACACACACACACACACACACACACACACACACAGACACACACACACACACACACACACACACACACACACACGGTTAAAACCTATACACCACTGCACTTTTCAATGTTTTTGTTTTTGCTAGAATTGAATAACTTCACTTGAGAACATTATTTTCTAGGTTCTGTTTCTTAATCGTCTAAAATATAAAAACACTTTTCTTGATTTATTGTTATTATTATTATTATTATTATTATTATTATTAATAATAATAATAATAATAATAATAATAATAATAATAATGTATTTGTTGTTGTTTAATGGTTTAATTCTCTGTGTTTTGAGCTGTGACAGTTTTTCACTGAGTTTTACTGATCCAAAAATACACTAAAGTTTATTTTTAGCCGGAAGTGCGGAGGTGCAGTGTGTGGCTGTGTCCACCAGAGGGCGCGCTACTGCTGTGAACGAGCCTGACGGGAGCGCGCACTGAAGCACACACGAGCGCGCACTGCACCAGAACCTGGAGGTCCTCCTCCAGGAGGAAGAGGAGAGGAGGAAGAGAAGAGGAGAGGAGGAGGAAGAGGAGAGGAGGAGGAAGAGGAGAGGAGGCGGAAGAGGAGAGGAGGAGGAGAAGATGAGAGGAGGAAGAGGAGAGGAGGAGGAAGAGGAGAGAAGAGGAGAAAGAGGAGGGGAGGAGGAGGAAGAGAGTAGAAGGAAGAGGAGAGGAGGAGGAAGAGGAGAGGAGGAGGAAGAGGAGAGGAGGCGGAAGAGGAGAGGAGGAGGAGAAGATGAGAGGAGGAAGAGGAGAGGAGGAGGAAGAGGAGAGAAGAGGAGAAAGAGGAGGGGAGGAGGAGGAAGAGAGTAGAAGGAAGAGGAGAGGAGGAAGAAGAGGAGAGGAGGAGGAGAAGATGAGAGAGGGAGCAAGAAGAGGAGAGAGGAAGAGAGAGAAGAGGAGAGAGGAAGAGGAGAGAGGAAGAGAGAGAAGAGGAGAGAGAAGAGGAGAGAGGGAGAGAGAAGAGGAGAGAGAGAGAGACGAGGAGAGGAGAGGAGAGAGAAGTGGAGAGAGAGAGAGGAGAGAGAAGAGGAGAGAGACGAGGAGAGAGAAGAGGAGAGAAGAGGAGAGAGAAGAGGAGAGAGACGAGGAGAGAGATGAGGAGAGAGAAGAGGAGAGAAGAGGAGAGAGAAGAGGAGAGAGACGAGGAGAGAGAAGAGGAGAGGAGAGAGAAGAGGAGAGAGGGAGAGAGAAGAGGAGAGAGAAGAGGAGAGAGAGAAGAGGAGAGAGAAGAGGAGAGAGAAGAGGAGAGAGATGAGGAGAGAGAAGAGGAGAGAAGAGGAGAGAGAAGAGGAGAGAGACGAGGAGAGAGAAGAGGAGAGGAGAGAGAAGAGGAGAGAGGGAGAGAGAAGAGGAGAGAGAAGAGGAGAGAGAGAAGAGGAGAGAGAAGAGGAGAGAGACGAGGAGAGAGATGAGGAGAGAGAAGAGGAGAGAAGAGGAGAGAGAAGAGGAGAGAGACGAGGAGAGAAGAGGAGAGGAGAGAGAAGAGGAGAGAGGGAGAGAGAAGAGGAGAGAGAAGAGGAGAGAGAGAAGAGGAGAGAGAAGAGGAGAGAGAAGAGGAGAGAGACGAGGAGAGAGAAGAGGAGAGAGAAGAGGAGAGAGAGAGAGGAGAGAGATGAGGAGAGAGAAGAGGAGAGAAGACGAGAGAGGGAGAGAGAAGAAGAGAGAGAGGAGAGAGAGAGAGGAGAGAGAAGAGGAGAGAGATGAGGAGAGAGAAGAGGAGAGAAGAGGAGAGAGAAGAGGAGAGAGGGAGAGAGAAGAGGAGAGAGAAGAGGAGAGAGACTAGGAGAGAGGGAGAGAGAAGAGGAGAGAGAAGAGGAGAGAGAGAAAAGGAGAGAGACGAGGAGAGAAGAGGAGAGAGAAGAGGAGAGAGGGAGAGAGAAGAGGAGAGAGAGAGGAGAGAGAAGAGGAGAGAGACGAGAGAGGGAGAGGAGAGAGGAGAGAGGAGAGGAGAGGAGAGAGGGAGAGAGAAGAGGAGAGAGAAGAGGAGAGAGACGAGGAGAGAAGAGGAGAGAGAAGAGGAGAGAGAAGAGGAGAGAGATGAGGAGACAGGGAGAGAGAAGAGGAGAGAGAAGAGGAGAGAGAGAAAAGGAGAGAGACGAGGAGAGAAGAGGAGAGAGAAGAGGAGAGAGACGAGGAGAGAGAAGAGGAGAGAGAAGAGGAGAGAGACGAGGAGAGAGAAGAGGAGAGAGAAGAGGAGAGAGACGAGGAGAGAGGGAGAGGAGAGAGATGAGGAGAGAGAAGAGGAGAGGAGAGAGAAGAGGAGAGAGGGAGAGAGAAGAGGAGAGAGAAGAGGAGAGAGAGAAGAGGAGAGAGAAGAGGAGAGAGACGAGGAGAGAGAAGAGAAGAGGAGAGAAGAGGAGAGAGAAGAGGAGAGAGACGAGGAGAGAGAAGAGGAGAGGAGAGAGAAGAGGAGAGAGGGAGAGAGAAGAGGAGAGAGAAGAGGAGAGAGAGAAGAGGAG
>CM057101.1:29721430-29828930 GCA_029959045.1 Taenioides sp. WSHXM2023 | reverse complement strand
AAATCTGAACGACGTCTGTGAAGGTTCAAAATTCAAATGAAATCATCCAGAAATCACATCAAAATCAGAACCGCAAACACACGGGAAGGGCATCTGACACACACGGGGAGGGCATCTGACACACACGGGGAGGGCATCTGACACACACGGGGAGGGCATCTGACACACACGGGGAGGGCATCCGACACACGGGGAGGGCATCTGACACACACGGGGAGGGCATCCGACACACGGGGAGGGCATCTGACACACACGGGGAGGGCATCTGACACACACGGGGAGGGCATCCGACACACAGGGAGGGCATCTGACACACACGGGGAGGGCATCCGACACACGGGGAGGGCATCCGACACACGGGGAGGGCATCTGACACACACGGGGAGGGCATCTGACACACACGGGGAGGGCATCTGACACACACGGGGAGGGCATCCGACACACAGGGAGGGCATCTGACACACGGGGAGGGCATCTGACACACACGGGGAGGGCATCTGACACACACGGGGAGGGCATCCGACACACGGGGAGGGCATCTGACACACACGGGGAGGGCATCTGACATACGGGGAGGGCATCTGACACACGGGGAGGGCATCTGACACACGTTTACAGATACATTTCAGTGTTTGGTGAGAGGAGCGTGGTTTGGGTAGAGTTTTTAAAAACATCTGATTGTTTTTCAGCAAAACACGAAACTGATCCTGAGAGAGAGGAAGAGAGGAGGAAACAGAGAGAGAGAGGAAGAGAGGAGGAAACAGAGAGAGAGGAAGAGAGGAGGAAACAGAGAGAGAGAGGAAGAGAGGAGGAAACAGAGAGAGAGAGGAAGAGAGGAGGAAACAGAGAGAGAGAGGAAGAGAGGAGGAAACAGAGAGAGAGAGGAAGAGAGGAGGAAACAGAGAGAGAGAGAGGAAGAGAGGAGGAAACAGAGAGAGAGGAAGAGAGGAGGAAACAGAGAGAGAGAGGAAGAGAGGAGGAAACAGAGAGAGAGAGGAAGAGAGGAGGAAACAGAGAGAGAGAGGAAGAGAGGAGGAAACAGAGAGAGAGAGGAAGAGAGGAGGAAACAGAGAGAGAGAGGAAGAGAGGAGGAAACAGAGAGAGAGAGGAAGAGAGGAGGAAACAGAGAGAGAGAGGAAGAGAGGAGGAAACAGAGAGAGAGAGAGGAAGAGAGGAGGAAACAGAGAGAGAGAGGAAGAGAGGAGGAAACAGAGAGAGAGAGGAAGAGAGGAGGAAACAGAGAGAGAGAGGAAGAGAGGAGGAAACAGAGAGAGAGAGGAAGAGAGGAGGAAACAGAGAGAGAGAGGAAGAGAGGAGGAAACAGAGAGAGAGAGGAAGAGAGGAGGAAACAGAGAGAGAGAGGAGGAAACAGAGAGAGAGGAGGAAACGGAGAGAGAGAGGAAGAGAGGAGGAAACAGAGAGGAAGAGAGGAGGAAACAGAGAGGAAGAGAGGAGGAAACAGAGAGAGGAAGAGAGGAGGAAACAGAGAGAGAGGAGGAAACAGAGAGAGAGAGGAAGAGAGGAGGAAACAGAGAGAGGAAAAGAGGAGGAAACAGAGAGAGAGAGGAAGAGAGGAGGAAACAGAGAGAGAGAGGAAGAGAGGAGGAAACAGAGAGAGAGAGGAAGAGAGGAGGAAACAGAGAGAGAGAGGAAGAGAGGAGGAAACGGAGAGAGAGGAAGAGAGGAGGAAACAGAGAGAGAGAGGAAGAGAGGAGGAAACAGAGAGAGAGAGGAAGAGAGGAGGAAACAGAGAGAGAGAGGAAGAGAGAGGAAGAGAGGAGGAAACAGAGAGAGAGAGGAAGAGAGGAGGAAACAGAGAGAGAGAGGAAGAGAGGAGGAAACAGAGAGAGAGAGGAAGAGAGGAGGAAACAGAGAGAGAGAGGAAGAGAGGAGGAAACAGAGAGAGAGAGGAAGAGAGGAGGAAACAGAGAGAGAGAGAGGAAGAGAGGAGGAAACAGAGAGAGAGAGGAAGAGAGGAGGAAACAGAGAGAGAGAGGAAGAGAGGAGGAAACAGAGAGAGAGAGGAAGAGAGGAGGAAACAGAGAGAGAGAGGAAGAGAGGAGGAAACAGAGAGAGAGAGGAAGAGAGGAGGAAACAGAGAGAGAGAGGAGGAAACAGAGAGAGAGAGGAGGAAACAGAGAGAGAGAGGAGGAAACAGGAAGAGAGGAGGAAACGGAGAGAGAGAGGAAGAGAGGAGGAAACAGAGAGGAAGAGAGGAGGAAACAGAGAGGAAGAGAGGAGGAAACAGAGAGAGGAAGAGAGGAGGAAACAGAGAGAGAGGAGGAAACAGAGAGAGAGAGGAAGAGAGGAGGAAACAGAGAGACAGAGGAAGAGAGGAGGAAACAGAGAGAGGAAAAGAGGAGGAAACAGAGAGAGAGAGGAAGAGAGGAGGAAACAGAGAGAGAGAGGAAGAGAGGAGGAAACAGAGAGAGAGGAAGAGAGGAGGAAACGGAGAGAGAGGAAGAGAGGAGGAAACAGAGAGAGAGAGGAAGAGAGGAGGAAACAGAGAGAGAAAGAGAGGAGGAAACAGAGAGAGAGAGGAGGAAACAGAGGAGGAAACAGGAAGAGAGGAGGAAACAGAGAGAGAGAGGAAGAGAGGAGGAAACAGAGAGAGGAAGAGAGGAGGAAACAGAGAGAGGAAGAGAGGAGGAAACAGAGAGAGAGAGGAGGAAATGGAGAGAGAGAGGAAGAGAGGAGGAAACAGAGAGAGAGGAAGAGAGGAGGAAACAGAAAGAGAGGAGGAAACAGAGAGAGAGAGGAGGAAACAGAGAGAGGAAGAGAGGAGGAAACAGAGAGAGGAGGAAACAGAGAGGAAAAGAGGAGGAAACAGAGAGAGAGAGGAAGAGAGGAGGAAACAGAGAGAGAGGAAGAGAGGAGGAAAAAGAGAGAGAGGAGGAAACGGAGGGAGAGGAGGAAACGGAGAGAGAGAGGTGGAAACAGAGAGAGAGGAAGAGAGGAGGAAACAGAGAGAGAGAGGAAGAGAGGAGGAAACAGAGAGAGAGAGAGGAAGAGAGGAGGAAACAGAGGAAGAGAGGAGGAAACGAAGAGAGAGAGGAGGAAACGGAGAGAGAGAGGGAGGAAGGAGCATTTTAAATGGACATATTTCAGCGCTGGGTTTAAACGGGTTCAGTCCTAGTTCAGTCCTGGTTCAGTCCTGGGGCTGGTTCTAGTCATTGAAGTGAAATAATTATTTGGGGTTTTTTTTAGCTCCAACTGAAATTTGTAGTTTGACTCTCAGAAATACCTGTTGAACTAGGTCTAAACCAGGACTAACCAGGTCTAAACCAGATCTTAACCAGGACTAAACCTGGACTAAACCAGGTCTTAACCAGGACTCTCTCTGGTGGGGCCTCTGTGAGTTTGTTGTGAAACATTTTTGGGTTAATCCTGTGTTTTTGGGTCAGTTTAAAAACCCAAACAATGGTAACTCTGTGCTGACACGTCCAGGTCAAAGGTCACCGCGCTGAGGGATCGGGGGAGGAGGGCGAGGAGGTCTGACCTGGTTTAGTTCATGTGGCTAACAGGATTAAGACGCCAGCGTTAACGATACGATGAGGACAGGACCAGAGATTAATCAGGTTTTCCAGTTCAGTTCGGGGTGAGATTTTGACTGAATTCTGTGGTCCAGTTCAGTTTCTCCAAACTGTTCTCCTCAGATGTTTCTCCAAACTGTTCTCCTCAGATGTTTCTCCAAACTGTTCTCCTCAGATGTTTCTCCAAACTGTTCTCCTCAGATGTTTCTCCAAACTGTTCTCATCAGATGTTTCTCCATGTTCTAGTTGTTTCTTCTAACCCTAATTTGATTTGGACTGATTCAAGTTTGAGAATCTTTAATCTCTTATTTTCAAGACGCCATTTTTGAGATGTGTGTAGAATCCCTCAGTCGTCCAGGTAGAATCCATAGCAAAAGGAGAAATTTAATTTGTCAACTATACAGAGTTTATTTGGTCGAATACGTTTCGCAGCTCATCCAAGCTGCTTCCTCAGTGAGGAATAAACTGTCCAGTTGACAAAATAAATTTCTCCTTTTGCTAAAGACGCCATTTTGTTGATCTCCCCCCGTTTTCATCTTCATGGTACACGCCCAGTGTGACACGCCCAGTGTGACACGCCCACTGTGACACGCCCACTGTGACACGCCCACTGTGACGTCACTTCCTTCTCCAGTTCGATGTTCTTCATGGTGATACTCGTAGGATTGGGCAGCGTCGTGTCGTTGTTTTGGTCCAAATGTAAAAAAAACTCTCTGCTCTAGTGCAGCTCTCCACAGGAGGGACCACAGCCTGGTTTAGACCTGGTTTAGTCCTGGTTTAGTCCTTGTTCAGACCTGGTTCAGTCCTGGTTCAGTCCTGATTTAGACCTGGTTCAGTCGTGGTTCAGTCCTGGTTCAGTCCTGATTAATCCTGGTTCTGGTTTAATATATAGTGTTACTCCCTCGGAGTTATAATCAAGGCTCAACTCATTCCTTGGTTTCAACAGACATTTATTTGGGACAACACGCGTTGTAGTGTCCAAACTATGCCGTCAGAACTGTAATTGACAAACTTAAATTAGCTTATACAAACAAAAAGAATAACAAATGCAAAACTCACACATCACACAAAATACCTCATTGGCCGCATTTCCTCCAAGGAAATAAAATAAACTCTTCTTAAATGGTTGATGGCACACTTTTGTAACTTTCTCTGACACGCTCTGCATCCATCACCCCATGGTCGTGCTGCGCTGTGCGTCACGCCTACTTAATTCCCCTCAGGAACATAATACACGGAACAAAAAATATAGGTTCCTCTCCATTTTAACATGTTATTAATTAACTTAAATCACTATGAAATTACAAAATTATTTATTTATTACTGCCAAATATATTTATATGAAATGTACCTTTTTAACATATTTTAACTAATTACAAAAATATGAAATAAAATATTTAAGTTACTTCTGACCGCAGCTACACTCCCACCAAATCACTTGTGATTTCTATTAACAACTTATGTGGGATTATTCTACTTCTAATAATGTAACAGTCTTGTGGATAGGTCTGTCCAAGTACGTCTGCTTGCTAAGTCTCTTTCCATGGTCATCTAATGACGAGTCGCTGATGAGCAGCTGCACTTTGCGTACACATCCATCTTCACTTGGATACACTGCGGTGACTTTAGCAAGTTTCCAATTGTTTCTGGGTGCTGTTTCATCTTGTATGATCACAATATCATTGACCTTAGCATTTCTCCTTGTTTTCTGCCATTTTTGTCTTTGCTGTAAGCTTAACAAGTATTCTTTTCTCCATCTGTGCCAGAACTCATTGGCAAGGTATTGTACTCTACGCCATCTCTTGCGAAGATATAGGTCTTCCTTTACAAAGTCTCCTGGTGGTGGCAGTATTACTGATGACTTCATGGATAAAAGTAGATTAGGCGTAAGTGGTTGAGGTCCGGTAGGATCATTGAGTAAGTGAGTGGTGATGGGTCTACTGTTTACAATGGCCATCACTTCGTAAAGATAGGTCCTTAATGATGAAGTGTCTAATGTCCGAGATGACTGATCTAGAATGGATGTTAACACACTTCGAATTGTTCGGATTTGCCTCTCCCAGACTCCACCCATGTGACTGGCAGAGGGAGGGTTCATGATAAACTCGCAGCCAAGTTGTTTCAGACTTTCCTGATTCATTTCCTTTACCGTTTCTAGGAACTCTCGTCTTGCTCCAACGAAGTTGGTACCTTGGTCCGACTGAAGCTGACGCACATTTCCGCGTAGGGCAATGAACGCACGGAGTGAGTTAAGAAAGGCGTCAGTAGACAGATCGTCCAGTAGCTCAATATGTACTGCACGAGAGCACAAACACGTGAACAGCAGTCCATAACGTTTCAGCTCTTTCCTTCCTTCTTTAACATAAAATGGGCCAAAACAATCCATCCCACAATATGTGAAGGGAGGGGTTGTTTCCATTCTCTCGCTAGGCAGGTTTGCCATTTTCTGCTCTTCTGTTCCACGTCTGAATTTCCTGCATTTAACACAGTTGTAGATAAATGATGATACTGCTTGACTACATCCAAGTATCCAAATACCATGTGCTCTTAGCTCATTTATCGTCATGCCACGCCCTTGATGGTGTATTTTTTGATGATAGTGATCAATCAGTAATCTTGTGATGTGGCTAGTCTTCGGCAAAATAGCTGGATGCTTGACATATGGATGTAATGCAGACTGCTCTAATCTACCTCCCACTCTTAGGATACCCTTGTGGTCCAGGAAGGGATTGAGTCGGTAAAGCCTACTTGTCTTGTCTTTGGTCAGTTCCTTTTGTGACTGAAGTTCTTTGATCTCTTTAGAGAAAACTGATTTCTGTACAATGGCTATGATTTTAAGCTCAGCTTCTTGTCTTTCTTCAAGACTCGTGGCTTCATTGTTTTTCTTTTGCTTCCCTTTAAACTCTTTCACAAATGTGATGAGCCTTGCAATAGCTTTGACAAGTCTTGACCAGCTGGAGAATTTCTGAAAGCGTTCTGCCAAAGGATCCATCTTTGTTGTCGTGTGGTGTACAACAGCTTTGCGTACTTCTCGGTCCTCTGCGTCAAGTCCTCCCACCTTAATCTCTCCGCTGGGAAGTTGTTCTTGCCAAAGGAAACTTGGTCCACCAAACCAGTTAGAAGCAATGAGGTCTTTGGCTTTCAATCCACGAGACGCATGGTCAGCGGGATTGTCTTCTGATGCAACATACTTCCACTGTGTTTGCTTAGTACTCTCTTTAATACGTTGGATACGGTTCGCTACGAAAACATGAAAGCGTCTGGCTTCGTTGTTAAGATATCCCAAGACAACTTGCGAATCCGTCCAGAAGAATTCTTCAACATTTTCTAGATCCAGTTCTGCTTTAAGCATGTCACTTACACGTACAGCGACAACTGCTGCAGACAGCTCCAATCTTGGCACTGTAGTTACTTTGATAGGTGTAACTCTAGATTTGGCGAATACAAGTGAGCAATGTATTTGTCCTGATTCACTGATGGTTCTTAAGTAGGTACAGACTCCATATCCTGCAACACTTGCGTCTGCGAAATGGTGGAGTTCGTATTTCTGAACTGCTTGAAAATCTTTAGGAAGGTAACAACGATCAATCTTCACATCTGCAAGATTTTTGAGATCCAAGAGCCAGTACTCCCACTGTGATCTAAGTTCATTAGATAGCGGTTCGTCCCAGTCCATCTTGTCACGACACATTTGCTGAAGTATTTGCTTACCAAGTAGAACAAATGGCGCCACAAAGCCAAGTGGGTCGTAGATTGAGGCTACGGTAGACAACACTCCTCTTCTGGAGAGTGGACGCTCATTCACAACTACTCGGAACTGGAAATGGTCTGAGGCGATACACCACTTAACACCTAATGCTCTTTCTGTATGTTTCTCGCAGAGTGCAAGGTCTTGATTTCTTACAGTCTCTGCACAATCTTCTTTGGGGAGAGAATCAAGTACCCTTTTACTGTTGGTAATAAACTTATGCAGTCGCAGCTGCCCTGTGCTGCAGAGTTGTTTTGCTTCTTTTACGAGATTGACTGCTTCTTCTTCAGAGTGAAAACTGACAAGGCCATCGTCCACATAAAAGTTTCTCTCAATGAACCTTATTGTTGCTTCACTGTATTGTCCTTGACCTTGTGCCGCAATGTACTTGAGGCCAAAGTTTGCGCAGGCTGGCGATGAGGCGGCTCCAAACAGGTGGACATGCATGCGGTAGACAGACGGAGTAGAGTGAAAGTCTCCATTGTCCCACCACAAGAAGCGAAAGTAGTCTTGATCTTCAGCTCTGACTCTGAACTGATGGAACATGCGTTCTATGTCACACATCACTGCAATTGGACCTTTACGAAATCTGCACAGGACTCCTACCAGTGTGTTGGTTAATTCTGGCCCGGTCAACAGATGGTCATTCAACGAGACTCCTTCAAACCTTGCCGAACAATCGAACACCACTCTTATGTTCCCGGGTTTCTGGGGATGGTAGACCCCGTGGTGCGGTATGTACCAAGCAGGGCTCTTGTCCAGTTCTTCAGGTGGCACCTTTCCTGCATCTCCACGCTCGATTGTTTCAGTCATAAACTTGGTGTAGTCTTTGTGATATTGTTTGTCTCTTTCAAATCTTTTCTTCAAGCACTTAAGTCGGTGTTGTGCACAGCTCTTGTTGTTTGGTAGATTTGGTCGATCCTCTTTGAATGGTAACGGTAGCTCACAATGTCCATCGTCTTGTATTTTCACACCTTCCTCCATTATTGAGATGAAGCGTAAATCATCTTGTGAGAAATGAGAGTCTTCCACTTTCCTTTCATTGAAATCAGACTCAAGTACTTTGATCACATCAGATGGTGTAACTGCTTCCTTGACCTTAGTGCGACAGATGTAGTGCACTTCACTTGACAACTGGTCAGATGGTGAGTTGGGTGTCACTTCCTTGACAATGATCCTGTGGCTGCATCCAATAGCGTCTCCATAGTCGACACAAGGATCCGCACCTCCGACTATAGTCCAGCCAAGATCTGTTCTTTGGGCGAAGGGCTCATTGTCTTTACCTGCCACGACTTCTCTTGGTACCAGTGCTTGTGAGCAGTTGTAACCTATGAGCAGACCAACATCACATTCAATCTGAGGTGCAATCTCTTCAGCAAGGTGTTCTAAGTGAGGCCATGCTCTTGCTATCTTTGGTGTGGGAATGTGACTTAAATTGACGGGGATGAACTCTCTTGTGTATGTCACAGGAAGAGGGATTCTCTTTGATGAGTAGAAACCTCTGACTTGTAGCCCTGATAGCCTTTGACTTGAAACAACTGTATCTTTGGAAGACAATGTGGAGAGCTTTAACTGCACATCTCTCTTTTCTGTGTCCAAAATATCTGCCTTTTCTTGCAGAACAAATGTTGTGTCACTTTGACTATCCAGAAGAGCGTATACCAGCATTTCCTGTTCTGGGTTGCTTGTCGTGGATAACCAAACTGGAACAATAGTGGACGTGAGATCACTACTTTCACTTTGAATCACACGGTTTGAGACAACCTCACTTGGTGTTTCTTTGCTTTGTTCATCAGTTTGTTTGATTTCCCTTGACTCTTTTACCCCTTTACCTTCTCTTTGTTCTTTGTCACTGTCCTTATTCTTTCTGGACTCTTTGTCTCTCTCTTCGTGTAAACATGTTGGATGCTTTCCTTTGCATGTGCTGCATACACTTCTCCTTTCACATTTCTTGGAATGGTGTCCAAAGTTGAGACATCCAAAGCACAGTCCCTTGGATTGTACAAACTTCACTCTTTCAGTTATCGCCTTTTCCATGAACTTTCGACATGTCTGGATATTGTGATTTGGCTTTTCACAGAATACACATTTTTTCATATCCGTTTTCTCTTCTGCATTACTTGCAAATGTCTTTACTCCAACACTTCGAGTCTTTGAAATTTTCATTTTCTCAGAATCATTCGCCTTGAGTGCATGTAGTGATGTCACTGGGTTACACGCTATCTTGGATTCTTTGGCAACAAAGTCAACAAAGTTGCTGAATGTTGGAAACGAACCACACTCCTCTTCAATCTCAATGACCTTCCTATTCCATCTAGCTGTAAGCCAATCGGGAAGCTTGCTGAGCATTCTCTGGTTCTCACTGCAGTCATTTAATACCTCAAGACCTCTGATTTGGAACATTGCTACTTCACATCCTCTGAGAAAGTCTGAGAATTCTCTTAGTTCAACACTGTCTTTTGTTCCAATCTTCGGCCACAATGAAAGCTTATCTCTGAAGGCTTTGGTGATAACAAATGGACTTCCATATCTTTCTTCCAAAGTGTCCCAAGCTGCGTGATATGCAGTGTCTGTTCCCAGCAAGAAGTAACTCTCGACAGCCTTCTTTGCAGGACCACCAACGTACTTGCGAAGATAGTAAATCTTCTCACTCACCGGAATGTTCTTTCTTTCAATGAGCATTTGAAACGACATTTTCCAATCTTTGTACTTAATGGGATCACCATTGAAAACTGCAGGTTCTGGAACTGGTAGTCTGCTTATATTGATGGACTCTGCTAAAGCTCTGGCAAGCGCCGTAGTGCTATCTTCTTGTGTGGCATTGCTAGTAAATTGCACCCTTGTGGTGTCTTGTGGCATAGCAAATGGTTGTGCGCTTGGATTTAGGTTTGAGCGTGCAATCTTGGGTTCAGTCTGACTTACTGACTTAGGTGTGGTCTTTCTTGATTGGTTGTTTTCATGCAGAAGGTTTGAGATTTCTTCATCCGAGTTGTCTTCTTGTTCGTACTCTTTAAGTCTTGCCTTAGCGGCACTCATTTGCTTTACAGTCTCCAAGCGTTCAAGT
Organism: Taenioides sp. WSHXM2023; assembly: GCA_029959045.1. Taxonomy (NCBI): domain Eukaryota; kingdom Metazoa; phylum Chordata; class Actinopteri; order Gobiiformes; family Gobiidae; genus Taenioides; species Taenioides sp. WSHXM2023. The sequence continues at coordinate 29,818,585 of CM057101.1, read as the reverse complement.
TCTCTTCTCTTTCGTTCTAAAGCTCTTTGTTTTTCAACGTTCTCTGTTTCAAGATTCTCAAGTTCTTTTCTTTCACGTTCCATTTCTTCCAACACCTTAAGGGTGGCTTCAGTTGCAGCCAACTCTGCTGCTGCCTCTTGCCTTTTAAGAGACAACTTACTTGAACGGCTTGAACGTTCACTGCTTGACTTCTTAGATCTTTGAGAAGCTGCTGAAATGAAAACTGAGCCAGCTTTGCTCCAGCACACAGATTTCCTTTCTATATCTTCCTGCTCTTCTGCAGCAAGATTTTCTTGTGCTTGCTGTACGATCTTTTGTGAAACTGCATCACATGTGTCCACTCTGCGGCGAATGTCTCCATCAGGAGTTTCATAACAGCGTAGCTCTTCATAGGCTTGTTTCACTTCATCACTGGTGTGTTGGATTTGAACAATGTGATTGTGCAAACTTGCGCTAACAGGTGCATCTAGTGCTTTTCTAGCTTCTTTAGCAGCAGTTTTCCATTTGTCATAATTGACTTGGAAGCGAGCTTGAAGCTTATTAATTCTTTCATAATGCAGCGCTTGACCTTTCTCAGTGAATTTTCTAGGTCTTGAACTTCTCCTTAAGCTCTCTTCTTTAGCTGCTTGACTTGTGCTTGCCTCTTGTAGACTTGTGTGTGAAGCTTCTTCTTGAGGGCTTCCTTCATGCTGCTCTTCTACAGCTTCAATGTCACAGTCTTCTAGGTTGGACATGTCTCTATTTGTCTTAAGTGTATGTACTTTTGACTTATTTAACTTTAACTTGAATTTCTTCAGTTTGTAAGGCTTTAACTAGGCTATGTAAAATACCACCTTTCAAATGTGTATAAACTCAAAATTTCTCTCTCTTTAAAATGAACTTATAAACTGTGTTACAAACACTCAAATCTGAAATAATAAATCTTCTTCACTTGTAATAAAACATAAAACAACTTTCAATGTTCAACGAAATAGAAAGACTTGCCCTTTAAGTAGCCTTAATGCACCTTTAAAAATTATCAAACACTTGTCATGGACTTGAAATTAGCTTAGTTACAGTCACTTTGCATCAAAAAGGTGATTTCTTAACTTAAACTTATACCTACGACTACTGCAGGATATCCTTTTGAGCACTTATAAAGTCCCTTTAAGTTAGCAGGTTAGTCCACTTTTTCACATTTAACTTGTTTTAAACGTGTTACTTGATGTTGGCTTAACCACGCTGCACTCCTGGACCCTGGCTGCCTCTGGTCTGGATAAGTCTGTGCATGCAGTCGGTCTTTCCTTTGATGCTAGAGAGCGACGTCACCCCTTAACGAGCTGCTCGTTGTCGGCTCCGAGGCTGCGACAGGCTCCGCTCTCCTCTCCTCCAGCACGAAGCAGGCTGAGTTCTGACTGATACTCCCTCGGAGTTATAATCAAGGCTCAACTCATTCCTTGGTTTCAACAGACATTTATTTGGGACAACACGCGTTGTAGTGTCCAAACTATGCCGTCAGAACTGTAATTGACAAACTTAAATTAGCTTATACAAACAAAAAGAATAACAAATGCAAAACTCACACATCACACAAAATACCTCATTGGCCGCATTTCCTCCAAGGAAATAAAATAAACTCTTCTTAAATGGTTGATGGCACACTTTTGTAACTTTCTCTGACACGCTCTGCATCCATCACCCCATGGTCGTGCTGCGCTGTGCGTCACGCCTACTTAATTCCCCTCAGGAACATAATACACGGAACAAAAAATATAGGTTCCTCTCCATTTTAACATGTTATTAATTAACTTAAATCACTATGAAATTACAAAATTATTTATTTATTACTGCCAAATATATTTATATGAAATGTACCTTTTTAACATATTTTAACTAATTACAAAAATATGAAATAAAATATTTAAGTTACTTCTGACCGCAGCTACATATAGTACAGTCATAATTTAAATCCAGATTAATAAATAAAATCTTTCATAATTCTTCTGCTCTGCCCCACACGAAGCCAATGAAATATTTAGTGTGTTTCCGCCCGGCGACAGCAGCTGATTGGCCAACTCTTCAATGAGGTAAAAAAGCAGAAATAAGTGAAAAACAAAGAGGCGCCGCATGCCCATCTGTCAGCCAATCAGACTAGGGCGCAGGGGTCATGTGCTTCATCAGCTGCTTCACCCAGGAATGACCCACATTCAGAGACGAGTTATGTAAGAGACAAAATGGACAGATGCTGCAGCGGAGAGAGGGATGAGAGAAAGGAGAGGGATGATGGAGAGGAGAGGGATGAGAGAGGAGAGGGATGAGAGAGAGGAGAGGGATGATGGAGAGGAGAGGGATGAGAGAGGAGAGGGATGAGAGAGAGGAGAGGGATGAGAGAGAGGAGAGGGATGAGAGAGAGGAGAGGGATGAGAGGAGAGGGATGAGAGAGGAGAGGGATGAGGGAGAGGAGAGGGATGAGGGAGAGGAGAGGGATGAGAGAGAGGAGAGGGATGAGAGAGAGGAGAGGGATGAGAGAAAGGAGAGGGATGAGAGAAAGGAGAGGGATGAGAGAGGAGAGGGATGAGAGAAAGGAGAGGGATGAGAGAGAGGAGAGGGATGATGGAAAGGAGAGGGATGAGGGAGAGGAGAGGGATGAGGGAGAGGAGAAGGATGAGAGAGGAGAAGGATGATGGAGAGGGGAGGGATGAGAGACAGGAGAGGGATGAGGGAGAGGAGAGGGATGAGAGAGGAGAGGGATGAGAGAAAGGAGAGGGATGAGAGAGAGGAGCGGGATGAGAGAGAGGAGAGGGATGAGAGAGGAGAGGGATGAGAGAAAGGAGAGGGATGAGAGAGAGGAGCGGGATGAGAGAGAGGAGAAGGATGAGAGAGGAGAATGATGAGAGTGGAGAAGGATGATGGAGAGGAGAGGGATGAGAGACAGGAGAGGGATGAGAGAAAGGAGAGGGATGAGAGAAAGGAGAGGGATGAGAGGAGAAGGATGAGTGGAGAAGGATGATGAGAGGAGAGGGATGAGAGACAGGAGAGGGATGAGAGTGGAGAAGGATGATGGAGAGGGATGATGGAGAGGAGAGGGATGAGAGACAGGAGAGGGATGAGAGAAAGGAGAGGGATGATGGAGAGGAGAGAGAGGAGAGGGATGATGGAGAGGAGAGGGATGAGAGAAAGGAGAGGGATGAGAGGAGAGGGATGAGAGAAAGGAGAGGGATGATGGAGAGGAGAGGGATGAGAGAAAGGAGAGGGATGAGAGAGAGGAGCGGGATGAGAGAGAGGAGAGGGATGAGAGAGGAGAGGGATGAGAGAAAGGAGAGGGATGAGAGAGAGGAGCGGGATGAGAGAGAGGAGAAGGATGAGAGAGGAGAATGATGAGAGTGGAGAAGGATGATGGAGAGGAGAGGGATGAGAGACAGGAGAGGGATGAGAGAAAGGAGAGGGATGAGAGAAAGGAGAGGGATGAGAGGAGAAGGATGAGTGGAGAAGGATGATGAGAGGAGAGGGATGAGAGACAGGAGAGGGATGAGAGACAGGAGAGGGATGAGAGTGGAGAAGGATGATGGAGAGGGATGATGGAGAGGAGAGGGATGAGAGACAGGAGAGGGATGAGAGAAAGGAGAGGGATGATGGAGAGGAGAGAGAGGAGAGGGATGATGGAGAGGAGAGGGATGAGAGAAAGGAGAGGGATGAGAGGAGAGGGATGATGGAGAGGAGAGGGATGAGAGAAAGGAGAGGGATGAGAGAAAGGAGAGGGATGAGAGAAAGGGATGAGAGAGAGGAGAGGGATGAGAGAAAGGAGAGGGATGAGAGAAAGGAGAGGGATGAGGGAGAGGAGAGGGATGAGAGAGAGGAGCGGGATGAGAGAGAGGAGAAGGATGAGAGAGGAGAAGGATGAGAGTGGAGAAGGATGATGGAGAGGAGAGGGATGAGAGACAGGAGAGGGATGAGAGAAAGGAGAGGGATGAGAGAGGAGCGGGATGAGAGAGAGGAGAAGGATGAGAGTGGAGAAGGATGATGGAGAGGAGAGGGATGAGAGACAGGAGAGGGATGATGGAGAGGAGAGGGATGAGAGAGAGGAGAGGGATGAGAGAGAGGAGAGGGATGAGAGAAAGGAGAGGGATGAGAGAGAGGAGCGGGATGAGAGAGAGGAGAAGGATGAGAGAGGAGAAGGATGAGAGTGGAGAAGGATGATGGAGAGGAGAGGGATGAGAGACAGGAGAGGGATGATGGAGAGGAGAGGGATGAGAGAAAGGAGAGGGATGATGGAGAGGAGAGGGAGGAGAGTGTTGTGTTTATTGATTAAAAAGTGACAGCAGCAGAAATTTTATATATAGTATATTTTATGTTGTTGTAGGAGATTAAACTGAACCAGGTCTAAACCAGGTTTGAACTAGGCCTGAGCTGGGACTAAAAATTTAAATGATTAATTAATCTGAATTTAAATGATCAGTGGTCCACATATCCTCTGCCTCTTCTCTGTATCTCTCGCTTTCTTATGTGATGAAATGTTCTGCAGTGAGGCTTTAAGCCTGTTTTAATATTGTGTCCTCCTCACAAACATCTCTGGAGCTTTTGTTTCATTCACATGTTTCAGTCCTGCACATTTAGGGCGCACTCACATTAGGACGTTAGAACCGTGCCGTGCTCAAGCACGATTCCATAGGGTTCTAAGGCTGCGTCTCAATTGTCCCCCTTAGCCCTCTGTCTTAGCCCTACCCCTCTGTTGTGCGCGTTCACGAGAGACAGAGGGGTGTCCCAATACTCTTTTCTGTAAGTGCGAGGGCTAAGGGGAAGGGCTGTTCTACCCCTTTGAACAGAGCGTTTTCAGATGCACCCTTTGTGCAAAGGGGATAGGCGTGGCTTAACGCAAGTCGGAGCAAAAACCAACACGGAAATCGGGAAGTGTCGGCAATCGGGAAGAAATTGGACAAATGTGAGTATTTGCACTCAAGAACCTCATAAAAAGTTGTATAAAACTGTAGTAACTTTTGAAAAGTTGTAGGTATACTCATGGCGCCTGCATTTACGCTTTCTGACATATACGGCTTATCGTAACATGCCCGGTTAGAACTATACGCTTGTTACGGTAGAATGTGTAAAGTATTACGAACATGCATGGCCTAAAAGAACTATATACGCATATATGTTAGACTAGAATGTGTCAAATATATCGCTGTATTTCGCCTCGTAACTCGTCTCATGCGCTTTTAGAACTATACACATGTTACGGTAGAATGTGTAAAGTATTACGAACATGCATGGCCTAAAATATTATTGTTCCGTTTCGCCTTGTAAATTATCCCCTATTTATATTAAAAACGACATGTTATTAATCACATTTGTATTTTGTTTAGAAATGTCTTGTAGGAGGCTGGACTTGTTGGAGTTGTGTCAGCCCAACAAGCTTCAAAAAAGTGGGAGAATTTGAAAATAAAATATAAGGTATATTACATTCTATAATATTTGTAGGTACCAGAACAACTATATATGTTTATGACTATGTATTAATTTTGTTTTCTTTTTTGTGTGTACCAGGCATCCTCTACAACTCTGTCCACCTCTGCAGCATTTTAATTTTGTGTTACAGTTGATTAAAATTTGATTTACATATGTTGTACAGAGTATAGTCATTTTAACAAATTAAAAAATTAAAAAAAACATTAAACTTTTTGCAAAGTTTATTTAAAACAAACTCAAAAGGAGCACAATACTTCAAAACTTTAAAAATAATGTCATATTGTTGCGACTGCAAAGGGGTGTCCCATTTCTAAGGGTTTAAAACACACCCCTTTGCCTTACCCTCTGTTTAAAGACAGAGGGCGAGGGCAAAAAGACAGAGGGCTAAGGGGGAGAATTGGGATTGGGCCTAAGTTCCGCACTCACACCTGCACAACTGAACCGAGCCACGGCCCGATGAGGTCATCACAGGTGCTGTTTGTTTATATGTTGCGCAGCAGAACTGATGCTTTAGCGGAGAAAATAAGTCCAGCGGAATGAAATGTATATTAAATAGTGAGACAGATACGAGTCCTGCTGCGTCACGCGCTGCTCCGTGAGTTTATGGACATAAAAACAGCGCGTGAGGACAGCCGAAGACGAGGCTGCAAAACTTCTGTCACTGTCCACAGTCCTTATTGAAGGTGAGCATGAATTTGCTGTATGTTTTAGAGCAGAATAAGCTTTATTCACTTTTTTCCTCGTATGAGTAACCTCAGCGCACACACAGGGCTTGTACAGTAAAGTTGTGCGTGTGCGTGTACATGAGCCACTGTGCCGTGCTTGGGCCCACCTCCTCCAACCGAGCCAAAGTCCCAACTGTGCCGTGCTTGGGCACACCTTTGTACTGCTCCTCCTCGCCTTCTCTCTTTTCCTCTCCTCTCTGTTTATAGATCAGTTAAAGTCGGTGATGCAGAGGCTCCTCAGCTTCTCTTCTCCTTCTCTCTCTCCTCCTCCTCTCTCCTCTCCTCCCCCTCTCTCCTCTCCTCTCTCCTCCTCTCCTCTCACATTCTTTCGTTCTTGTTCTTTACAGACCAGTTAAAGTCGGTGATGCAGAGGGTCCTGGACTTTGCGGTGTCGGAACTCACTAAAATCGTGGAGGCTTCGTTTGATGATCTTCTGTTGGAGATCACGAAGATGGAGAAGGAGCAGCAGAGTCTGGAGGAGCGGCTGGGGCTGGAGAGGTGCATCACCACGGAAACTGTTTGTGTTGGAGGACAGACGCCCTTCCTGTAGTTTTCTTCATAAAGTGCAATAAGTAGGTCTGTGAGTGTGTAGAGGAGCTGTAGGTCTGTGTAGAGGAGCTGTGGAGAGGAGCTGTAGGTCTGTGTAGAGGAGCTGTAGGTCTGTGTAGAGGAGCTGTAGGTCTGTATAGAGGAGCTGTGTAGAGGAGCTGTAGGTCTGTGTAGAGGAGCTGTGTAGAGGAGCTGTAGGTCTGTGTAGAGGAGCTATAGGTCTGTATAGAGGAGCTGTGTAGAGGAGCTGTAGGTCTGTGTAGAGGAGCTGTAGGTCTGTGTAGAGGAGCTGTGGGTCCGTGTAGAGGAGCTGTGGGTCTGTGTAGAGGAGCTGTGTAGAGGAGCTGTAGGTCTGTGTAGAGGAGCTGTAGGTCTGTGTAGAGGAGCTGTGGGTCCGTGTAGAGGAGCTGTGGGTCCGTGTAGAGGAGCTGTAGGTCTGTATAGAGGAGCTGTGTAGAGGAGCTGTAGGTCTGTGTAGAGGAGCTGTGTAGAGGAGCTGTAGGTCTGTGTAGAGGAGCTGTAGGTCTGTGTAGAGGAGCTGTGGGTCCGTGTAGAGGAGCTGTGGGTCTGTGTAGAGGAGCTGTGTAGAGGAGCTGTGGGTCCGTGTAGAGGAGCTGTAGGTCCGTGTAGAGGAGCTGTAGGTCTGTGTAGAGGAGCTGTGTAGAGGAGCTGTAGGTCTGTGTAGAGGAGCTGTAGGTCTGTGTAGAGGAGCTGTGGGTCCGTGTAGAGGAGCTGTGGGTCTGTGTAGAGGAGCTGTGTAGAGGAGCTGTGGGTCCGTGTAGAGGAGCTGTAGGTCCGTGTAGAGGAGCTGTAGGTCTGTGTAGAGGAGCTGTGTAGAGGAGCTGTAGGTCTGTGTAGAGGAGCTGTAGGTCTGTGTAGAGGAGCTGTGGGTCCGTGTAGAGGAGCTGTGGGTCTGTGTAGAGGAGCTGTGTAGAGGAGCTGTGGGTCCGTGTAGAGGAGCTGTAGGTCCGTGTAGAGGAGCTGTGGGTCCGTGTAGAGGAGCTGTGGGTCCGTGTAGAGGAGCTGTGGGTCCGTGTAGAGGAGCTGTAGGTCCGTGTAGAGGAGCTGTAGGTCTGTGTAGAGGAGCTGTGTAGAGGAGCTGTAGGTCCGTATAGAGGAGCTGTAGGTCCGTGTAGAGGAGCTGTAGGTCCGTGTAGAGGAGCTGTAGGTCTGTGTAGAGGAGCTGTAGGTCTGTATAGAGGAGCTGTAGGTCCGTGTAGAGGAGCTGTAGGTCCGTGTAGAGGAGCTGTGTAGAGGAGCTGTGTAGAGGAGCTGTGTAGAGGAGCTGTAGGTCTGTGTAGAGGAGCTGTAGGTCCGTGTAGAGGAGCTGTAGGTCCGTGTAGAGGAGCTGTGTAGAGGAGCTGTGCGTCTGTGTAGAGGAATGGAATACTGAGAATGAGGCCAGTTCAGGTCTGTGGAGAGGCACACTCTCTTTATCCATAAAAACTACATTTGAATAAATGCAAATTCGATGTGTTTACGGCCGTACTCTTTTAAAAAAGAAAAAATCACAGAACAGCCAAAAAAAAACACAAAAAAATACAAAACTGCCTGGATAATGTAAAACAGGGACAGGTGCTGCTCAAACGCAGCAAAGAGAAGAGGAGGAAACAAATGGCCCATCAGATCTCAGATAGAGACCACAGGGAAACCAGGAGCCACAGGGGGGCGCCAGTGGCAAAAACTGTCGTCGTGTCCTTAGGCAAGGCACTTCACCCACATTGCCTAGTATGAAAGTGGTGTGTGCGTAAGTGATGTGGTGGTCTGAGGGGCGATGGGGCAGATTGGCAGCATCACAAGAAATAAGATTTTTATAGCAACAAGTTTCCCCATATTAAATACACCATATTTCCAAAAGTTTTCTGTCCTCCTTGACTCACGTGAACTTCAGTCACATCTCGTTCTTAATCCATAAGGTTTAATATGACGTCGGTCCTTTGCAGCTGTAAGAGCTTCAACTCTTCTGGGAAGGTCCACAAGGTTTAGGAGTGTGTTTATGGGAATTTTGGACCACTCTTCCAGAAGTGCATTTGTGAGGTCACACACTGATGTTGGTCGAGAAGGTCTGGCTCTCAGTCTCCGCTCTAATTCATCCCAAAGGTGTTCTATCGGGTTGAGGTCAGGACTCTGTGCAGGACAGTCAAGTTCATCCACACCAAACTCTCTCATCCAGGTCTTTATGGACGTTGCTTTGTGCTCTGGTGCACAGTCATGTTGAAGAGGAAGAGACCATCTCCAAACTGTTCCACAAAGTTGGGATCATGGAATTGTCCAAAATCTCTTGGTGCTGAAGCATTCAGAGTTCCTTTCACTGGAACTAAGGGGCCAACCCCACACCATAATCCCCCCTCCACCAAACTTTACACTCGGCACAGTTCAGTCAGACAAGTACCGTTCCCCCGGCAACCGCCAAACCCAGACTCGTCCATCAGACTGAAGATGGAGAAGTGTGATTCTTCACTCCAGAGAACGTGTCTCCACTGCTCTAGAGTCCAGTGGCGGCGCTTTACACCACTGCATCCGACGCTCTGCACTTGGTGATGTTTGTCCTGGATGCAGCTGCTCGGCCATGGAAACCCATTCCATGAAGCTCTACACACTGTTCTTGAGCTAATCTGAAGGACACATGAAGTTTGGAGGTCTGTAGAGACTGACTCTGCAGAAAGTTGGTGACCTCTGTGCACTATGACCCTCAACATCCACTGACCCGCCCCGTCAGTTTACGTGGCCTAACACTGAGTTCCTGTGGTTCCCAGTCACTTCCACTTTGTTCTAATCCCACTGACAGTCGACTGTGGAATATTTAGGAGTGAGGAAATTTCCCGACTGGACTTGTTGCACAGGTTCATCTTGTCACAGCACCACGCTGGAATTCACTGAGCTCCTGAGAGCGACTCATTCTTTACAAATGTTTGTAGAAACATCTGCAGGTCCAGGGGTTTGATTTTATTCACCTGTGGCCCTGGAAGTGACTGGAACACCTGAGTTTGATGATTTGGATGGTGAGTGGAAACTTTTGGCAATATAGTTGTACATAGAGAAGCTGTAGGGTGCGCCTAGTGGCCATTAACATGTACTGCATTTCCATTAGTCTTGGCTTTTTTTTGTGTGTGTGAAATTGTTTTAGATCAGTATTGTGATTTAAAATGTCACAATTAGAACAGAATGATCCACGGGGGTCAAAGGTCAGAGCTATAGACACACAGGCGCTATTGGACTGATTTAATGTCCCTGGGGCTGTGTTTGACTGTCTCTGTGTTTCTCTGTCTTTCTCTCTGTGTCTCTTTCTCTTGTCTCTGTTTGTCTTGTCTCTCTGTCTGTCTCCTGGTTTCGCTCTCTCTCTGTCGGTCTCTCTGTTTCTGTGTTTCTCTGTCTCTGTCTGTCTGTTTCTTTGTCTCTGTCTCTCTGTGTCCCTGTCTCTCTGTCTCAGGTCAATGGAGCGGTCTGGAGCCAGAGACAGGACTGGCTCCAAACGAGGAAGAAGAGGATCTGAAAATGACTCTGTGTCACCGAGCGGAAGCGAAGACAACAGAGAGGAGGGAGGAGAGAAGGAGAACAGCCAAGGTGAGAGGAGAGGAAGGAGGGAGGAGAGAAGGAGAACAGCCAAGGTGAGAGGAGAGGAAGGAGCTAAGTGCTAACCAATGAGGAAGAATGAAAAGTAGCTTCAAAACCGACACATTTCCAACACTCACGACTCACACAGGCACCTCTCAGATCACAAGGCTTCATTAATAAGTGTCATTTTAATCCTGTCTCAAAACCAGTCAGTAAAAAGAATATAACCCAGCAGGCTGACAGCAGCTGTGTGTGTCCTCTGTCTGTGGGACAGTTGTCTGTTGGACAGTCCTCTGTCTATGGAGACAGTCCTCTGTCTGTGGAGACAGTCCTCTGTCTGTGGGACACTTGTCTGTCTGTGGGACAGTCCTCTGTCTATGGAGACAGTCCTCTGTCTGTGGAGACAGTCCTCTGTCTGTGGGACAGTCCTCTGTCTGTGGGACAGTCCTCTGTGGGACAGTCCTCTGTCTATGGAGACAGTCCTCTGTCTGTGGGACACTTGTCTGTCTGTGGGACAGTCCTCTGTCTGTGGAGACAGTCCTCTGTCTGTTGGACAGTCCTCTGTCTGTTGGACAGTCCTCTGTCTGTGGGACAGTCCTCTGTCTATGGAGACAGTCCTCTGTCTGTGGGACACTTGTCTGTCTGTGGGACAGTCCTCTGTCTGTGGGACAGTCCTCTGTCTATGGAGACAGTCCTCTGTCTGTGGGACACTTGTCTGTCTGTGGGACAGTCCTCTGTCTGTGGGACAGTCCTCTGTGGGACAGTCCTCTGTCTGTGGGACAGTCCTCTGTCTGTGGGACAGTCCTATGTCTTATAAAAACAACAGTAGTTTTGTTTCTGTCTTAAAGTTTTCTGAAGTTCACTTTTGTTTATCGTCAGTATCGTGGCTCAGACATAAGAGCGTTTAAAGCAGCTCCTCAGTGCTGCACTGGTGTAAACAAGAACACGTGTGTCACATGACGTGACTCTTGCGTTACACACAAATTATGTCTGATAAATACTGATGCAGCGCCACATATTTGGACATTTATCTATCTGTAAATTTGTCGATATGTCTCCAAGTGCCCATATTGGCCGATAATATCGGTCGGGCCCGAGTTTATAGTCAGAGAAATCCAAGTGCACTGAGCCATCGAATTCAAAACCTCAGACTCTGGTCCCCGTCTACAGCAGGTCAAAGGTCAAAGGTACAAACGAGCAGGTAGGAGACGTTCTTTATTGATTCACTTGTGGCTCAATAAAGTTTGTCTAAGTCTAAGATGCTTGTAGTAATTTGGCATCAGCACTAAAATTTAACCACTATAACCTAATTACTAATAAAAACTACCATAAAACTACTTTTATATAACACAGATAACCACACTTTTTGCAGAAGTGCGTCTTATTTACTTTAATCTAACAGAGGACATAATAGAACCACAGCCAGGCCAGGGCATCAGGTTTAACCCTCTTGTGGCGGGGCATCAGGTGTAACCCTCTGTTGCAGGGGACCCTCGGCCCTCAGACCTGTCCTCATCTCAGGACTGGGTTCCGATCTTGGACAAAGTGTTTGGGCAGAGGTGGTGCGGTGACGCCTGGAGCGCTGACCAGCTGGAGGGAGGCGTATCCATGGAGACGGGAGGAAGTGGGCGTGGCCCTGCGGTGCCCCCGCCCCTCAGGTAAATCACATCATGTGACCCTCACTCTCCAGTTTAAAGGGCCCCTATGACACTGTTCCCTGTTCTAATGTCGTTTCCTCGTCTCACACCTGGAGTTGTGTTTGTTTCATTCACATGTTTAACACAAACCTGCAGATTTAACACGAGTTCTTCTCTCAAACTGAAAACACTCTGTTCCACCTTGTGATGTCATCATGTGGTGATACAGGAAGTGCTCCACTGTGTTTTTAAACTCCACACACCTTCACTAGAATCATTCGGATATCATGAGCTGCTGTATGTGTAATATGTAATCATGTAGATTCGAAAAGTTTTTTTTGGGGGGGAGGTCTTGTCTCAGTCTTGAAGGCGCTTGGACTCGATCTGGTCACAGACTCGAGGTCTGACTCTCATCGAGTACAAACATATTTCATTACGGCTACTGCGTCAGCAACAAACTTGTATCGGTGTGTGGGAGCGCGAGAGGTCCCACACACACGGCACAAACACAAGCCCACGCGGCGCACGCAGCTTGTCCGCAACAGCGCGTGCTCTCGTGTACCGGCGCGTGCTCTCGTGTACCGGCGCGTGCCCTCGTGTACCGGCGCGTGCCCTCGTGTACCGGCGCGTGCCCTCGTGTACCGGCGCGTGCCCTCGTGTACCGGCGCGTGCCCTCGTGTACCGGCGCGTGCTCTCGTGTACCAGCGGGTATCACAGGGCAGGTTAAACTTCTGTCCACCTGCCTCACGTCAGCCCACCGCTCCTCGCCGTTTCACGCTCTCCTCCCGCACGCACGTTGGCTCGGTCCATAGTTTGCGCTGATTGGAAGAGCAAAACGAAACACGAAGCAAAAACGAATCTAAATTTATGCTACAGTGTCGGCACAGCAGACGTACTGCCACATGTGGACTGAAGTTTGCCTAATAAAATGCCAAATAAATCTGTGTTTGTCACGACGTGCCTAGATCAACATTTATCAGGTCAAATGCAGATAGATTTATAAAAACATTGATATATATATGTGCCAAAATAACTATAAATTACAAATAAATGTAGAAAATGACAAAGATGGTCTCGATTTGGTCTCGATGGGCTGATGGTCTCAGTCTTGTCTCTGTCTCGACCTTTAAAATCTCTGTCTGGTGTCGATCTCGACCTTCGGAGGTCTCGGTCTTGTCTCGGTCTCAGGACCCTGTGGTCTCGGACTGGTCTTGGTCTCGATCGATTGACACACACAGAGCTCGGGCTCCACTGCCGACGTACGACAGAGACTGAGGCTCAGGAACGGACAGTTTTTATACAGCGGAGGTGGACAACAGGTGTGAGGCTCAGGTCAGACAAAGTGATCAATACAACACCTGTGGTTAGGGTTAGGGTTAGTGAAGTTGCTAAAGTGAAGTTGTACTGTGCCAACTTCACTTTAGCAACAACAGATGGTCTATTGTGGTTCATGGACGTTCATAAAACGTAATTTTAAGAAATAACAGACTTATTCTCACACTCCTGACGTGAAGCTTGTTTGTTCTTCAACTAACATAAAAAAAAAAAAGATATCACATTTGGACCATTTCAGTCCTGGAGTCGCCGATCTCTACTGAACTAAAGGTAAAAGGAGCTGTTCACTTGAAAACTACCACTTGATGACATCACAAGGTGGAACAGAGCGTTTGGAGCTTTGGAGATGTAGACAGACTAATAATAAAGAGTTCCTCAAACATGTGAATGAAACAAACACAACTCCAGGTCTGATTTTGCGGAGGAACATCAGAACCTGGATTAAAACTCACAGAGGCAAGTTTAAAATAAGGTGATGAGCGTTAGCTGTGTGTGTTTAAATGAGGCTGTGAGCGTTCGCTGCTGTAAACGCCATGTCCCGCCCTCAGCCTGGAGCCCCGCCCCTCTTCGCCGCAGCAGGATCCAAGATGGACGCCGCTCGAGGACATGGAGGTGTTCTCCCCCGACGAGGATGAGGACGCTCCCGTCACCGCAGCAACGACATCAGCACCGCCCACTACCACGACGACCGTCGCGTCGGGCCCCGCCCCCAGCCCCAAAGGTACACGCCCACTGCCCCTGTGTCCTCGGGCAAGACACTTCGGCCTCACAGCGAGAGGGTCATGGGTTTGATTCCCCGGGGGAAGTTTGTGTTTTGATTTTACCACAATTCATGTACTATTTTACTAGTACATCTTCCAAAAGGTGACACTTCACTGTGATTGGTTAAACCCAGCTGTCACTCACTCAGAGGCTGACAGAGGCGGACCAATCAGAGGAGAGGGTGGGTGTGTCTGTGTTTGAGCCGAGAGCTGTGAAACATGAGACGACCAAAAGCTTTTCACAGGAGGGTCATTCCAAGTGAAATGACCAAATATTCCTTGGGAGTGTTGCTGCACCATTTTCAAATTAGTCTCAAATTTCCATGCCACTAGATAGTAACAAAAGTACTTTCTATGCAAAATTGTAGACCTGTAGCTCAAATAGTTACTGAGTTGTGGGGGTCTGAAATTTTCAGAATTTGGGCTATAAATAGCCAAGAAAAGCCTCGCCAGGGTTTTTGGCATCTTTAAGGGGTCAATTCTCAGCCTTTAGACATACCAGAGAGCTGTAAGTTGGTATACAAGTCCTCTGTATGTAGCTAGTGCTCCACAAACATCCCCAGATGTTTCCCTACACTCTGCAGGCCATGGGGGCTTGCTAAAAATGCCAAAAATTAAGAAAAACCTACTCGCGAGTGGGGTTTGGGGCCTTAAAAGTACTAGAAATACTGCACAGAAGTGTTCTGACATCCCTGGGTTCCATTCTACACAAACTTGTGTGATAACTTAGCAATCTGGGGCTTTCTAGGTACGTCAGTTTGGAAAATATGAGGTCCCAAAGTTGGACGAAATTTTTAATTGGCTGTTTTTGGTGGCAAAAATCTCCATGTGGGACAGGTGCCAGAGACCCCAACTTTTTCTAAAAGACAGTTCCATCTGTCTTCTATCACTGTACAAAAAAGCAGCAGGGTTATATTTGTAGTTACTGAGATATTCTCACTCAAAATGGCATAGGTGGTGCCAAAATCGTACTGCCGTAACACAGGAATTACTCAGGAGTAATTCCTGTGTTACGGCAGTACAGAGTTTTATGACAGTCACTGTCTATGCCTAGTCTAATTCCAAGTGAACATGAGGGTAGGCTGGCCATTGCAGAGTATCTAATGTAAATGCTACTAAGGAATAACTGGTTATCTAGTTGTTAAAACTACAGACTACTTCACACCAACACCACAATGTTTGTTAATTAAGGCAGAAACAGAACTCTTGGTCAACACCCGTCTGCATGGAACTGAACTCTGAAAAGAGAAAAGCACAGGCTACTGTATATACAACTAATTTAATAGATACAATTATTACAAAATTGGAATATTTTGAAAGTACATGTAGTCACCTCCACCAATCAGTTGCTGAAAAGAGAATAATAAATTTAGTAAAACAAGTGCTTGAAACTATCACTGGAATGGTCATTAATACATGTGTCTCAACTTATAACACTGAAAAGCAAAAAACGATTTTGGCACCACCTATGCCATTTTGAGTGAGAATATCTCAGTAACTACAAATATAACCCTGCTGCTTTTTTGTACAGTGATAGAAGACAGATGGAACTGTCTTTGAGAAAAAGTTGGGGTCTCTGGCACCTGTCCCACATGGAGATTTTTGCCACCAAAAACAGCCAATTAAAAATTTCGTCCAACTTTGGGACCTCATATTTTCCAAACTGACGCACCTAGAAAGCCCCAGATTGCTAAGTTATCACACAAGTTTGTGTAGAATGGAACCCAGGGATGTCAGAACACTTCTGTGCAGTATTTCTAGTACTTTTAAGGCCCCAAACCCCACTCGCGAGTAGGTTTTTCTTAATTTTTGGCATTTTTAGCAAGCCCCCATGGCCTGCAGAGTGTAGGGAAACACCTGGGGATGTTTGTGGAGCACTAGCTACATACAGAGGACTTGTATACCAACTTACAGCTCTCTGGTATGTCTAAAGGCTGAGAATTGACCCCTTAAAGATGCCAAAAACCCTGGCGAGGCTTTTCTTGGCTATTTATAGCCCAAATTCTGAAAATTTCAGACCCCCACAACTCAGTAACTATTTGAGCTACAGGCCTATAATTTTGCATAGAAAGTACTTTTGTTACTATCTAGTGACATACAAATTTAAGACTAATTTGAAAATTGTGTTGCAACCACCATCTGGTGAAACCACACGGAATGACCCAGGAGTAAAATCACACACCTCCTCCTTTCTGTTTTTCTTCCCCTCTTCCACATTCTCCTTCCACATCCTCCTCTTCTCTCTCTTTTCTCTTCCCTTTCTCCCTCTCCCCTTCTTTTTCCCTCTTTCATTCTCTCACTCATCTCTCCCTCTCTCACTCATCCTTTCTCTCTCCTCACCCCTCTTTCTCATCCGCTTTCATCCTTTCATTTCTCTTCCTCTCTCCACCCCACCCCTCCCTTTCTCTCTCTGATAATTTCGCTCTCTCTGCTCCTCCTCCTCTCCTTTTCTCTCTCTCTCTTCCTCTCCCTTTTTCATCCTCTGTCATCCTCTCTCCTTCCCTATTATCTTTTTCCCTCTTTCATCCTTCTCTCCATTCTCTCCCTCTCTTCTTCTCTCTCTCCTTCTCTCCCTCTCTTCTTCTCTCCATTCTTCTCTCCCTCTCTTCTTCTTTTCATCCATCTCCCCCTCTCTTCTTCTTTTCATCCTTCTCTCCCTCTCTTCTTCTTTTCATCCATCTCCCCCTCTCTTCTTTTCATCCTTCTCCCCCCTCTTCTTCTCTCCATCCTTCTCTCCCTCTCTTCTTCTTTTCATCCTTCTCTCCCTCTCTTCTTCTTTTCATCCTTCTCCCCCTCTCTTCTCTCCATCCTTCTCTCCCTCTCTTCTTCTTTTCATCCTTCTCTCCCTCTCTTCTTCTCTCCATTCTTCTCTCCCTCTCTTCTTCTTTTCATCCTTCTCTCCCTCTCTTCTCTCCATCCTTCTCTCCCCCTCTCTTCTTTTCATCCTTCTCTCCCTCTCTTCTTCTTTTCATCCTTCTCTCCCTCTCTTCTTCTTTTCATCCTTCTCCCCCTCTCTTCTTCTCTCCATCCTTCTCTCCCTCTCTTCTTTTCATCCTTCTCTCCCTCTCTTCTTTTCATCCATCTCCCTCTCTTCTTCTTTTCATCCTTCTCTCCCTCTCTTCTTCTTTTCATCCATCTCCCCCTCTCTTCTTTTCATCCTTCTCCCCCTCTCTTCTTCTCTCCATCCTTCTCTCCCTCTCTTCTTCTTTTCATCCTTCTCCCCCTCTCTTCTCTCCATCCTTCTCTCCCTCTCTTCTTCTTTTCATCCTTCTCTCCCTCTCTTCTTCTCTCCATTCTTCTCTCCCTCTCTTCTTCTTTTCATCCTTCTCTCCCTCTCTTCTCTCCATCCTTCTCTCCCTCTCTTCTTCTTTTCATCCATCTCCCTCTCTTCTTCTTTTCATCCTTCTCTCCCTCTCTTCTTCTTTTCATCCTTCTCCCCCTCTCTTCTTCTCTCCATCCTTCTCTCCCTCTCTTCTTCTTTTCATCCTTCTCTCCCTCTCTTCTTTTCATCCATCTCCCTCTCTTCTTCTTTTCATCCTTCTCTCCCTCTCTTCTTCTTTTCATCCATCTCCCCCTCTCTTCTTTTCATCCTTCTCCCCCTCTCTTCTTCTCTCCATCCTTCTCTCCCTCTCTTCTTCTTTTCATCCTCTCCCTCTCTTCTTCTTTTCATCCTTCTCCCCCTCTCTTCTCTCCATCCTTCTCTCCCTCTCTTCTTCTTTTCATCCTTCTCTCCCTCTCTTCTTCTCTCCATCCTTCTCTCCCTCTCTTCTTCTTTTCATCCTTCTCTCCCTCTCTTCTTCTCTCCATCCTTCTCTCCCTCTCTTCTTCTTTTCATCCTTCTCCCCCTCTCTTCTCTCCATCCTTCTCTCCCTCTCTTCTTCTTTTCATCCTTCTCCCCCTCTCTTCTTCTCTCCATCCTTCTCTCCCTCTCTTCTTTTCATCCTTCTCTCCCTCTCTTCTTTTCATCCATCTCCCTCTCTTCTTCTTTTCATCCTTCTCTCCCTCTCTTCTTCTTTTCATCCATCTCCCCCTCTCTTCTTTTCATCCTTCTCCCCCTCTCTTCTTCTCTCCATCCTTCTCTCCCTCTCTTCTTCTTTTCATCCTTCTCTCCCTCTCTTCTTCTTTTCATCCTTCTCCCCCTCTCTTCTCTCCATCCTTCTCTCCCTCTCTTCTTCTTTTCATCCTTCTCTCCCTCTCTTCTTCTTTTCATCCTTCTCCCCCTCTCTTCTCTCCATCCTTCTCTCCCCCTCTCTTCTTTTCATCCTTCTCTCCCTCTCTTCTTCTCTCCATCCTTCTCTCCCTCTCTTCTTCTTTTCATCCTTCTCTCCCTCTCTTCTTCTCTCCATCCTTCTCTCCCTCTCTTCTTCTTTTCATCCTTCTCCCCCTCTCTTCTCTCCATCCTTCTCTCCCTCTCTTCTTCTTTTCATCCTTCTCCCCCTCTCTTCTTCTCTCCATCCTTCTCTCCCTCTCTTCTTTTCATCCTTCTCTCCCTCTCTTCTTCTTTTCATCCTTCTCTCCCTCTCTTCTTCTTTTCATCCTTCTCCCCCTCTCTTCTCTCCATCCTTCTCTCCCACTCTTCTTCTTTTCATCCTTCTCTCCCTCTCTTCTTCTCTCCATCCTTCTCTCTCTCTTCTTCTTCTCATCCATCTCCCTCTCTTCTTTTCATCCTTCTCTCCCTCTCTTCTTTTCATCCTTCTCCCCCTCTTCTTCTCTCCATCCTTCTCTCCCTCTCTTCTTCTTTTCATCCATCTCCCTCTCTTCTTCTTTTCATCCTTCTCTCCCTCTCTTCTTCTTTTCATCCTTCTCTCCCTCTCTTCTTCTCTCCATCCTTCTCTCCCTCTCTTCTTCTTTTCATCCATCTCCCTCTCTTCTTCTTTTCATCCTTCTCTCCCTCTCTTCTTCTTTTCATCCTTCTCTCCCTCTCTTCTTTTCATCCATCTCCCTCTCTTCTTCTTTTCATCCTTCTCCCCCTCTCTTCTTTTCATCCTTCTCCCCCTCTCTTCTCTCCATCCTTCTCTCCCTCTCTTCTTCTTTTCATCCATCTCCCTCTCTTCTTCTTTTCATCCTTCTCTCCCTCTCTTCTTCTTTTCATCCTTCTCCCCCTCTCTTCTTCTCTCCATCCTTCTCTCCCTCTCTTCTTCTTTTCATCCATCTCCCTCTCTTCTTCTTTTCATCCTTCTCTCCCTCTCTTCTTTTCATCCATCTCCCTCTCTTCTTCTTTTCATCCTTCTCTCCCTCTCTTCTTCTTTTCATCCATCTCCCCCTCTCTTCTTCTCTCCATCCTTCTCTCCCTCTCTTCTTCTTTTCATCCTTCTCTCCCTCTCTTCTTCTTTTCATCCTTCTCCCCCTCTCTTCTCTCCATCCTTCTCCCTCTCTTCTTCTTTTCATCCATCTCCCTCTCTTCTTCTTTTCATCCTTCTCCCCCTCTCTTCTCTCCATCCTTCTCTCCCTCTCTTCTTCTTTTCATCCATCTCCCTCTCTTCTTCTTTTCATCCTTCTCTCCCTCTCTTCTTCTTTTCATCCTTCTCCCCCTCTCTTCTTCTCTCCATCCTTCTCTCCCTCTCTTCTTCTTTTCATCCATCTCCCTCTCTTCTTCTTTTCATCCTTCTCTCCCTCTCTTCTTCTTTTCATCCTTCTCTCCCTCTCTTCTTTTCATCCATCTCCCTCTCTTCTTCTTTTCATCCTTCTCTCCCTCTCTTCTTCTTTTCATCCATCTCCCCCTCTCTTCTTTTCATCCTTCTCCCCCTCTCTTCTTCTCTCCATCCTTCTCTCCCTCTCTTCTTCTTTTCATCCTTCTCCCCCTCTCTTCTTCTCTCCATCCTTCTCTCCCTCTCTTCTTTTCATCCTTCTCTCCCTCTCTTCTTCTTTTCATCCTTCTCTCCCTCTCTTCTTCTTTTCATCCTTCTCCCCCTCTCTTCTCTCCATCCTTCTCTCCCTCTCTTCTTCTTTTCATCCTTCTCTCCCTCTCTTCTTCTCTCCATCCTTCTCTCTCTCTTCTTCTTTTCATCCATCTCCCTCTCTTCTTCTTTTCATCCTTCTCTCCCTCTCTTCTTCTTTTCATCCTTCTCCCCCTCTTCTTCTCTCCATCCTTCTCTCCCTCTCTTCTTCTTTTCATCCATCTCCCTCTCTTCTTCTTTTCATCCTTCTCTCCCTCTCTTCTTCTTTTCATCCTTCTCTCCCTCTCTTCTTCTCTCCATCCTTCTCTCCCTCTCTTCTTCTTTTCATCCATCTCCCTCTCGTCTTCTTTTCATCCTTCTCTCCCTCTCTTCTTCTTTTCATCCTTCTCTCCCTCTCTTCTTTTCATCCATCTCCCTCTCTTCTTCTTTTCATCCTTCTCCCCCTCTCTTCTTTTCATCCTTCTCCCCCTCTCTTCTTTTCATCCTTCTCCCCCTCTCTTCTCTCCATCCTTCTCTCCCTCTCTTCTTCTTTTCATCCATCTCCCTCTCTTCTTCTTTTCATCCTTCTCTCCCTCTCTTCTTCTTTTCATCCTTCTCTCCCTCTCTTCTTTTCATCCATCTCCCTCTCTTCTTCTTTTCATCCTTCTCCCCCTCTCTTCTTTTCATCCTTCTCCCCCTCTCTTCTTTTCATCCTTCTCCCCCTCTCTTCTCTCCATCCTTCTCTCCCTCTCTTCTTCTTTTCATCCATCTCCCTCTCTTCTTCTTTTCATCCTTCTCTCCCTCTCTTCTTCTTTTCATCCTTCTCTCCCTCTCTTCTTTTCATCCATCTCCCTCTCTTCTTCTTTTCATCCTTCTCCCCCTCTCTTCTTTTCATCCATCTCCCTCTCTTCTTCTTTTCATCCTTCTCTCCCCCTCTCTTCTTTTCATCCTTCTCCCCCTCTCTTCTTCTCTCCATCCTTCTCTGCAGCCCGTCGTTCGTCCGCCTCCATGCTGCACCGCTTGCTCACTCTCCCGTCTCAGCTGCTCGAGGACGAAGACGCGAACGACAGCGAGATGGAGAGCATTGCCATCTCCATGGCAACAGAGGCAGCGGCGGGTGCCACGGAAACGGCGCGCAGCCTGGCGTCGCCTGCAGCAACCAGAGACGAGGAAGACGAGGATGACGAGGAAGAGGAGGAGGAGAGACGCAAGGTACAAACTATTCACAAACACAGTAGTACCTGTGCTAAGTATTTATCACTGTTATCTAACCCTCCCTACTGTTAGCAGTACGAGTCTGTACGAGGCTCCGCCCACAAGTCCCCCATGCTCCCACAGTACGAGTTTGTACGAGGCTCCGCCCACAAGTCCCCCATGCTCCCACAGTACGAGTTTGTACAAGGCTCCGCCCACAAGTCTACGTCCCCCATGCTCCCACAGTACAAGTCTGTACGAGGCTCCGCCCACAAGTCTACGTCCCTCATGCTCCCACAGTACAAGTCTGTACGAGGCTCCGCCCACAAGTCTACGTCCCCCAGGCTCCCACAGTACGATAGAGCTCTGAAGGGGGAGGGACTTAGCACAGCGAGCAAAGAGCATCAAAAGCAAAAGTGAAACTTATGAAACATGTTAATACTTTGTTTTGGAGCATTTTCAAAACAATAAAAGGAACATGGTGATCTAAAAAATGATGTGCTAAAGTTAATACCCCAGAAAAGGAAATGCCCCCTCTTTAAATGTGTTTTAAATTTCCTTTTTCTCTACAAAAGTCTCTCTGTCCTCTCTTCCTCCTCTTCTCTCCTCTTTTGTTGACTTAAACTGTTTCTCTGTTTTTCCCTCAGAAGCATCACCACCCTCTCTCCTCTTCCTCTCTCTCTCCTCTCTTCCCTCTCCTCTTCCTCCTTTCATCTTCCTTCTCCTCTTTTCTCTACAAATGAAGCATCTCTTTCTCCACTCTTCTATCTTCTCCCTCTTGCCACGCCCTCTCTCTCTTTCTTTCTCTTTCCTCTTTTCATGACCTAAACCCTTTTATTGGAGGAGGAGGACTATAGGCGATGTGTGACGTATGAAATGAAGCTACAGCAGTTAGGCTAACAGTAACAGCGTTTCCATGGTAACTGCACTGTGCTCCCAAGGACCCTTTAACTGTCCAAAAATGCCTGAACCAAATATTAGGGGATTTACAACACGCCTCTGTCTGTTTCTCCACAGAAGAAGCGTCGTCGCGTGTGGACAGAGTGTGAGGACTGTGGCCGTAGGTTCAGTCGTGTTTCTCTCCTCAAAGCTCATCGTCAGTCGCACCTTTCTGAATCCTCTCCTCCTCCCAACGATTCTCCTCCAAACGATTCTTCTCCGACCGATTCCCTGGCCGCGTCTCTCCGTTGCGACGAATGCGGAAAACGCTTCTCATCCAACACCAGACTCCAGAGCCATGTGCGGACCAGCCACGCCCACAAACAGGCCTGACCACGCCCACAGACAGGCCTGACCACGCCCACAAACAGGCCAGACCACGCCCACAGACACGCCTGATCACGCCCACAGACACACCTGATCACGCCCACAGACACGCCTGACTACGCCCAGACACGCCTGACCACGCCCAGACAGGCCTGACCACGCCCACAGACACACCTGACCACGCCCACAGACGCGCCTGTCCACGCCCACAGACACGCCTGACCACGCCCACAGACAGGCCAGACCACGCCCACAGACAGGCTTGACCACGCCCACAGACAGGCCAGACCACGCCCACAGACACGCCTGACCACGCCCACAGACACGCCTGACCACGCCCACAGACAGGCCAGACCACGCCCACAGACACGCCTGACCACGCCCACAGACAGGCCAGACCACGCCCACAGACACGCCTGACCACGCCCACAGACAGGCCAGACCACGCCCACAGACAGGCTTGACCACGCCCACAAACACATCTGATCACGCCCACAAACACCTGACCACGCCCACAAACCAGCCAGACTACGCCCACAACTATGTCTGACCACGCTGACCAACACCTGACCACGCCCACAAACACGCCTGCACCTGCCCACACAGAGACCTGACCACGGCCTGTAGACAAGAAAATGTACCATAGTTTCCAACCACAGACACAAGCAGGCCACAAGACAAGAAAACGGGCTAAAAAATACACTAGAATTCAGTCACGCCACAGTCTCAGGCCTCATCTCGTGAAAAGACAAGAGGACCAGTGAAAAATGGGCTAAAACGTACAATACAATATAACCATGGTCACAAGCGAGTCTCAAGACAAGAAAATGGGCAGAAACACAATAGGATTCATCACAGTCACAATCACAGGCCTGAAGACAAGGAAATAGGTTAAAATAACTAAAGACAATACAAAACATGGAGACAAAAAAGACTGAAAACTGAAGTTAATGGGGTTTTGTGGATAAAGGGAATCTAACCAGGTACACACAAAAATACAAGAAAATGGGCAAAAGTGAAATACAATATGCCCCGAAGATGAGAAACAAAATGAGATCAAAAACATGGAAACAAACAGGTGTGAAGACAAGAAAGTGGGCAAAATGATACACAAAATGTCTTATAAGGGATTTGAGTTTGTGGCTAGGCAATAAAATGGGACAAAAACAAAGGCAAAAAGAGACTAAACAAAGGCCTGAAGGGAACGCAGTGGGCGAAATATTAAACATCAGACCTGAAGACAAGAAAAACGGCAAATCTCTTATGTTAAAGCAGATGTAACATGGGGACAAATATACAACAAAGTGGAACCCATAGAATAAAACGAGCCTGAAGGGAAAATACTGGGTTAAATCAAGTGAAGACGAATTCAGACGCCCCAAAACAAGCGATAAATGAAAAAGAAGAGGGCTGAACCAATAAGAAAATACAGAGAGAAATGAAACAATGAGGATTCCCTGAACAGGCCTGAAGACCAAACTCGGGGAAAAATGCGCAATTAGCCAATCAATTAAAGCTCAGCAGAAGAAGAAACAACTATTTAAAATCTGCCAAAAATAAACTACGAACTATGAATTTTAAAGCTGCTCTGTAACTTTTCTGTCTCCATGGAGATGTCATTGCTTTGCCTAGAATATTCCACAGTGTAGCATTATTACATTTATTCGATTGCAGGCGTTTTTATTGCTCAAAAATACCTAGAAAAACATGCATTGTTATTACTGTGAGCGGGCTCGCCTCTGCACTGATCTGATCTGGAACTTGGCCTTGTGCCGTCTCCTGGTTTGAAATACTTTTAATACAATAAATGTAAATGTTTAATGTGTTTATCTTATCTTATAAGTCTTATCTTATCTTTATATGCTGTAAATTATGTTAATTTAACTATTGAAAATTATCAACAAAAATAAAAAATAAAATCGTAATTCTAATCGTACTGTGAAACATTCCAAGCAAAGTAATAATATCATCTCCATGGCAACAAGCAGGTGCCTGAAGCTCAACCAGTAAAGTTCTGCAGTGCAGCTTTACAGTCATGTCAGTCTAATTGATCGACAGTGTTTCCTTGTGCCATTATTTTTGGAAAACTGGGTAAGATTTAAGGAGTTTTTAAGGATTTTTTTTAATTTTTCAAAATGATCGAAATTGGACCAAAAGACGAGTCCACAACAGAAAAGGGATTTTGCACAAAACGCAAACGTAAAGAAGCCATAAATAATTTTCAAAGCACCTTTCTGAGGGACAGTGAAGCTCCCTGAAGATTGTAGAGTTTTGTAAAAAGTGAATATTGTTTTAAAGGGACAGTTCTTCCAAATCAGAGCCACGAAAAAACACCCGGAATCTCAAAATGTCCGAAAAGTGGGAAAAATGCTTCTGAATTGATCATTTTATAGAGAAATTGTTCAGGAGTGTTTCAAGTTTGGAGTCTGGAATATTCTTACCAAAGTGCGGTGTGAGCGGAGTTGCCAAACAGAAAAGATGACATCACCTCTTTCTATCGGCCAATCACATTAAAGACAGACGAGCGCACAGCTAAAACGAACACTGTTAAAATGCAGAATTATGTTGTAATACAGTGAGTTCTTCGCTCTAGTCACTCATAGAACCTTTTTTAGAATTCATGGCAATTATAAATAGGAAAAACTGGCCCTTGCCCCGCCCCCCATCTGCAAGTATGACGTCATCGCATTCTAGAATCTGAAAACCACCAATATTCTGTTAATTAGCAAAAGAAAATTCAATTCTGTAACTGGACAAGCGATTCAGAGTGGACACTTTTCGCTGCTCCTGCCTGCAGTTCACCTGTGCAGCCAGAACCACCTGCTCGTCTTTACACAGACGAGCGGATCTGGAGCTGGGTCCTTTCTCCCTGATTTCAGAGGACGTGATTGACAGACGGATTAACCAATCAGAGAGACGCATGCTCCGTTTGCGGCCTTGTTCAAGGAAAAAAAAGGAGAAAAAAACTACATAGGCCGCGTCTCATTTCTCTTTCCTCGCTTCCTTCTCCTCGATTCCTCTCCTGGATTCTGCAGGAAGTGGGTGAGGAAGTCCCGCCCACAGAGGAGACACAGGGAGGACAGAGGATCTAAACTCCTCCTGAGACCAAGAAAGTTTGATTCTTTTCTCTGATGTTCTCTGCTCCTGAAGCCTCCTCAGGTTTCTCCTTCCGTCAGTGGTTTTCTTTGGGACAACACTTAATACGACACATCTGATCTACAGCTGAAAAATGGAGGATCAAGGAGAGGAATCAAGGAGAAGGAAGCGAGGAAAGAGAAATGAGACGCGGCCATAAAGGACTGAGAAACAGAATCAACAACTGAAGCACCGAACTCTGACTTATCTCAGGTAAAATAAATTATATATTTAGTTCTGAATGTTAGAGTTTTGGACAGGAGATGTCTTCTGCGTTTGCGAGAAACGTGACTTAGATGAGTCTTTGTCCAGTCACAGATTAGAATTTTCTTTTGCTCTGGATCCTTCCTGGAAGACTGAGGGATTACACAGACATGTTCTGTGTTTTTCTTTTGTAACCCTGCTCTAATGCGAGATAATGTTCCGCAGTGGGGCTTTAACCCTGTTCTAATGCAGTGTCCTCCTCAGAAATGTTCAACCATTTGCTTGAATCAGAAAAAAAAATAAAAACGCAAAAGAATTTATTCAAAAAAGCAGCTCAAAAACAAGTAACTGTGGTTAAGTCCTGCCCTCTGCTGGCCACTTATAGTAATGTGATTTTAGAACAAGACAAACTTCATTTATTAAAGCTGCATTGCGTAACTTTTTTGGCAGAGGGTCCGCCACTTGCTTGACTCCATTTAGATGTATTGATATTTCTATTCTATTCTCTATTGTGGCATTTAAATCAACTCTAATCTCCATGGAGACAAGCAGGCCACATCACCAGGGCAATTGAGAAGCCAGATCTGTGGAGACGTGGGCCCACTGACAGAAATAATGCATGTTTTTGTGGTAGTTTAGAGACAAAAAAAAACACTTGTAATTGAATAAATACCAGATATATTTGTTTAATTCCATACTGTGGAACATCCCAGGCAACGCAATAACATCACCATGGAGACAAGCAAATGGCAGACCTTCCACCAGAAAAGTTGCACAGTGCACCTTTTAAGTTTTCATATTTTTGGAGTTGTGGCATTTAATAAAAAATAATCAGTGAAGAAGCATTTTTCTCAGATTTAATTTTAAATCCGCATTTGACCAAAGCAAAAACTATAAATGAAACAACTACAACCTTCAGTCATGACAATACAAGATGTTTATGTGGAAAATAACAGAATTGTCACTTAAAATGTTCTTCCAAAAATATAAGCCTTAATAATTTACAAAATTTACCGACAAATCCACAAAATATAATTTTATTCTGTTTAAAGCAAAATACAAACGGATCAGTCACCAAATGAAAACATTTTTACGTTTTTGAAGAATTTAAATTTTCTGGACAAAAGACAAAAATTGGACCTTCACGTCTCATTTTTAAGAGTGAATTCTGAATCGAAAACGAAAGGAAAGGAAGCAAGGATACAAGGATGTGAGGAGAAGAAACAAGGAAGGAACAAAACAAACCTGAGCCTTTTTCAAAATAAACAACTTTGTGTTTTTGTGGGCTTCAAAATAAAAGTCCTTTCTGGGAACTGCATCAAACTGAACTCATTTTTGTTCGATTTTTGTGGATTTATTTTGAAACTAGTTTTTAAATGGACATTTTTAAACGACTCGAAATGTTTTTTGCTTTTTGATGTAAAACTGTCAAAGAATCGATGGATTTTGAGCGACTTTCACTTTCCTCGTGATCGGTGGAGTCACAAACAGGATTTAAAATTTTTTTTCTGTAAACATTTAAAATACGAGAGATTCATGGAGTTTGAAACTGAGCTGACAACAAAACAAAAGGAAAAATAATATTATTTAATACAGATGGGGGCAGCTGATGGCGACGTCGTTTTTCCACGGACAGTGAGAATTCCAATGGCGAACTGCAGTGGGTTAAGCATTAAACAACGAGGAGCCGTGTGTGCTACAGTTTTAACGCACGCCGCGGAGTCATAGAACCCCCCAACACGCAAAGGAGTGGTGTTCCTCTGTGAAGTGCTTTAACACTGCAAAACGCGCGCTTCCAGGTTGTTAAATGCACTGTTACCACGGTGACAAACTGAAATGGCTCACCTGTGAATCTGAAACGCTTGTCCACCGTCGGTAAATGTCTCAAATATTTCAGTTATCGTTATTTCAGGGTTTTAAATGAAGCTTGTCCCTATATTCTCCTCGGAGCAGTTGAGGATGTGTTTACCCGATGTGACGGCAGCAGTGCAATGATACGGAGCAGTGATTTGGCTCTCGCTGGAACTGGACATTAATACTGCGTTAGTACTGCGTGTCCGAAACATGGACGCCACCCGGAAAGCTGTTGTTGCAGTAGGGACGTTTAGCAACACCCGTTTAAAACAAGTCTCTGTTCAATATTGGCCTCACCACAACACGACCATACGACACGGGTGTCGTATGGTCGTGTTGTGGTGAGGCCAATATTGAACACGGATGCACTAAGTAATAAACTGCAGTAATACGACGGATTGAAATTGTCCTTTAAACCACCAGAGTCCCAACACAATGAAAACAGTTCATACTTAAAAGTGACACTGGGCACAGCCGTCTTGGATTGTCTCGGAGTCCTTGCTCGGTCTCCTCTGAGTTCTTCGCCGTCCGAGGAAAATGGGCGTGTCCTCAGACCCACGGGACGGATGGATAATAAAACGCACCATAACACACGGCAGTTAGACATTGGAATTCTCACTGACGGTGCGGTAAAACTACATAACGCACAAGTAGTTCCGGCAACAGCCAAATCGCTGTTCTATATCACAGCTCTGCGCGCGTCGCCGTGACATCACCATAGCAACGGGTAAACGCGTCCTCAACTGCTCCGAGGAGAATGTAGGGACTAGTTTCATTTAAAACCCTGAAATAATAATGATATTTGAGACATTTACAGACGGGGAAACAGGCTTTACAGATTCACAGCTGAGACGTTTCAGTTTCTTATGTTGAAATACGGGGAGCTTTTGGGTCTAATAAATTATAGAAATGGTCAGGGAATATTTCACAGCAAAGTACATTGTGATCCGTTGGGAAATCTGGCTCTTGTCCCCCCCCATCTGGGAGTATGACGTCATCACATTCTAGAACCTGAAAACCACCAATAATTTCCCCCATAAACAAAATCTGCTGCTTTATTCTGCATAAAAACATCTGAGCCTGTCGTTTATACAAGTCACAATCGCACTGACAGAGAAGAGGCTGAACTTTGAACTTTGTGCCAGTTTTTGTTTCTTGTGGATAGGCCCAGGATTTATAGAGATTTGAACCATAAACCAGCTCACACATCTGGATTAACCGAACAGTATTTTGGCACCGTACAAAACTACTTTCACTTTCGGTATGACTTTGTTTTGTCGTCAGTTCAGAATTTCAGATTTGAGGAATTGAAGAAGTTGAAGATTCCTGAACCTGGACACAATTCTGCTGTAAATATTTCAGCCGGAGTTTCCATAAACGTTTTCTTCAAGTGGCCTTTTTTTCTGGAGATTTCCGTGTCATGCTTTTACTTTGAAAAGACTCTGAATGTGAACATTTTACTCTTTTATTTTGTAGTTTCTGTACAGTTTTTATCCGAAGGGTTGAACTTCCTGTCAGACCTCAAACACAGATACCTCCGCCGCCAAAACGCAACCATGCAGCGCTCTTATTCTGAACATGCCGCTCTTATTCTGAAAATGCCGCTCTTACTCTGAAATCTTGGTTCATTTACACTTTGTACTTCAAATCTAAAACTTTAATTCATAATGACCAGCTGCAGAAACCTTCTGGAAATTTGAGCTATTGAATGTGACTAAAACCAGGACTAAACGAAGACTGAATCAGGGACTGAACCAGGTTTAAAGCAGGACTAAACCAGGACTGAACCAGGACTAAACCCGGACTAAACCCGTTGCAGTTTTGGTCGTGTGGCTGACCTCACATTTCACTTTTGTCATTTTCAGTTTTGTTTGGAGACAGACACAGATTTCTTTTGCCTTCAGTGACATTGTTTCATCACATTTGTATTTTTTAGACTTTTTGTTTTGTAAATTTTCTTAAAGCAAAGCAATATTCTGCCAATTAACGTTTTTCTAAATGCACCACAAATGTCCGGACGCAACAAGAATTCAAAAAGCAGCTCAGAGTTTGAGGAGGTTTTAAATAAATGCCTTTTCTTTATTAAAGCTGCACTATGGAACTTTCCTGGACGAGGGTCTGTCACATGCTTGTTTCCATGGAGATGTAATCGCTTTGCTTGGAGTGTTCCTCTGTATGGCATTAAATGTATCTATCTGTGTGTAGAATCCACAAGGCCAGTGACGGATCAGATCTGTGGAGAGGCGAACCAGCTCTTCTTTAGCCTGTAACTGAGTAAATACAAGATAAGTTTAATGCCTCACTGCGGAACATTCCAGGCAGAACAGTAAGATCTATATGGAGAGGAGCAGGTAGAGTCCTTGCCAGAGAACGTTACACAGTGCAGCTTTAAAGAAGTAACTTTAGAGGAATTTACTAACGATAAACTATAAAAATATGTAATTTTCATAAGTGACTTAAAGAAGAGAGGGGGTATTCTGCAAAATCGACTTTTTATATCTCTCCCATGTTCAAAAAACCCTCTGTACGGTTAGCAGTACGAGGCTCCGCCCACAAGTCTACGTCCCCCAGGCTCCCACAGTACGAGTCTGTACGAGGCTCCGCCCACAAGTCTACGTCCCCCAGGCTCCCACTGAAGTAAATACCCCCCTCTTTAAAATAACTTTCTCCGTCCATTTTTGAACTTTCCTCAAACTCTGTCGACAAAAATTGCTCCAAAACAAAATCTCAGAATGATCCGTACACGACCTGAAGAAATTAAAACTTGAAAATCCTCTTTTTATGAAAAGTGGATTTTGTGAATAATTTACTTTTTTTTGTTTTACATTTTTAATTTCTGTGATTCTCATGATTTTTTTTGTACATTTCCTTTGATGTTTCTCAGATTTCGTGCTCATTTTTTGATATTTTTCATATTTTTGCTGGTTTTGCTTCAGCTTCGTTTTGCTTCAGCTTCGTTGCGACGTCAGACCTCATCTCACGTTACCTCAGTGAAACACCTGCTCCTTTATGACTCTGTTGGGTGCGTCTCAGTGGCTTCAAACTATTAAACATTTAAAACCTCACCATTATTTAAAGCTGCACTGTGTAACTTTTTTGGTTGCTTGTTTCTATGGATACGTCACTGCTCTGTCTGGAATGTTCCACAGTGTGACTTTAAACAGCTCTACTTTACATTTATTCAATCACAGGTGGTTTAAGAGCTCAAAAATACATAGAAAAACCCTGTAACCTGACCTGTAAGGTCTGGTTTGGTCTCCATGGAGATAGAAAGGTTTAATGCCATACTGTGAAACATTCCAGACAAAGCAGTGGAGAAAAGCATTTGATGGACCCTCCACCAGAAAAGTTACACTGTGCAGCTTTTTAAAGAGACCGGAGCTGAGGACACACTCCAGACACCAGCTTCATTTATCCTGAAAACTTTAGAAAAGGTTCTGATGTTCTCTAACCTTTACACATTTGACTTGGACATTTAAATGTCCCATAATCCTCTGCTCTGACTTGTTCTCATGTCGTTTCGTCGTCACAAACTCCTGGAGTTGTGTTTTGTTTGATTCACACCGTGTCCTTGGCTCCTTCTCGTTTCCTCAGAAGCACAAACGCACACTTCCTCTGGACTCTGCACTTTGGGCTGCGTCACATTTCTCACGTTACACATTTTATATTTCCTCATTAACGTACTGTATTTAAGAGTAGTTTAGTTTGAACGTTTTATTTCTGACACTATCACCTCGTCTCGTGACCTCATCAAATCCTCCTGTTTACAAACGCTCAGAGGACACAGCGCCAAAACCCGGAACAGACGCCAAGAAAGAAGCAACGTTTCAATGAAACTCAGGCTCTTAACAGATTTAAACTCCCTCACTGATGATGTTCTGTAGTTTCCTAAACGGGTGAAGGATGGGTCAAATGCACAGAAAGGTTATTAAAGTACAGGATTATTAAGTGATAATGTCACTTCTGGGTTTGTGTTTTTATATTATGTCACAGTGTTGTTTAAATGAGAGAATCACTTTTAAAAAACATGTAAATCATATAATTACATATTAATTAGGCCGCGTGTTCCATAAGATTACCCGTGTGCGTCTCTCTGCCAGTCACCACTAATGCTAGCTTAGCCTAGCCTAGCTTCTGACTTAGACTGAGTTAGACTAGTGGACACTCACTTGTACTACAGCGAAGAAATCCCTCCTGCCCAGAAAGGATCTTCCCCACAGAGTAAAATGTAAACACAACCCGGACACAGCCATTAACAGGCGGCCATGTTTGGGCCCCGGGGCCCTGCCTCCGCCGTGTCACAGTTAAAACGACTGCAATCCCCTTTTCACCTGGGATTTGTTTTTGCTAAAAAAGGAAATTATTTTACATTGAATCAGTCGATGGACCTGGAAGTGACATCACACTTAACGACCCCTCGCCTCACAGTTTAACACATTTACAACATATTTATATATTAAAATAAAATGCTGTTTTCAGTCTGTGCAGTGGTGTCGCTGAAGCATCAACATCAGAACTGAAACGGCTAAAGAAAAGAAACCTTTGCCGCGGTGAAATCAGCTGTTTGACACTTAAGTTTGTAAAGCTGTGTCCCTGAGCTCCTCACTCTGAAGGAGGTGCTCCTCGTTTTGTTATGTGTGGTAGAATCCTGCAGGGGGCATGACTGGGCAGGTGCCCTCTCTCACCTGCAGGGGGCGCTCTATGTAGCACGTTCCACAGAGACGCACCCAAACCCACTCCTCACTTCAGACGAAACATCGAGACGCGACGTTACAAATGTATGAAAAAAAACTAATAAATAAAAATAAAACGGACGCGACTCGATTTGATTAACAAAAAAAAAAAAAAAAACGGCGAAGGGACTCACAAAAGGAGCCACTTCACAATAAAAGCTCCAGGAACCGTCTGCTGCTTAAACACGGGACTCCCCAGATGTTGAGCATTTTTAAAGCAGATGTTGGACCTTTTAAATTATTTCACATCAGGTTTGGTTTGGATCTGATTCGATTTAGGAACAGTTCTAAAGTTTAGGTCTTTGGGGCGCGAACACTGGCCCCGCCGTCTAACAAAAAAACGAACATTCAGTGAGCACCTTCCTGGACGACTGAGGGATTTTACCATAGACTGTATATAAATGGACAGAGCTAACCCGCTAGCCGCCGCCGTGTTCCAAACAGGAAGTGTTCATGTGCGTGTTTGGGCTCCATGGACTCTGGCTCCAGTTCAGTTTGTGTCTATAAAGCGTGGCCCCTCTCTCTGTACCTGCTGCTGTCAAAAATCTAAACATTAAGAACCGACCAATTAGGTGCCTTCTCTTACCAAGGCCCCTCCTTGTAGCGTTAGCAACAGGTTTGATTGACAGCGTTGCTAAGCGCCCACTCCCCGTTGAACCGGCAGGAATGGGCGTTACCTTCAACAGCCTCGCTCCTGATTGGCTCTTTAGTACCAGAAGCTAGCCTCGATGAGCTTCATTTCACTCAGTCCTCTTCTTTACGCAGTCTATGGTTTAATCACTTTGTTTTTTACATATCATGCCATACTGTGGAATATTCCAGGCATTGGGATAACATCTCCATGGAAACAAGGAAATTAGTGACAAACTTAAAGCAAAATTTTACAATTCAAACTCCTGAACCAGAGGTGGCGCTGTTTTGTGAAGTGGCTCCAAAACTCAGATTGAGTTTATTTTTATTATTTTGAGTTTGGTCTCAACATCAGAGACGGACTCGTTTTGAGGGAATTTTCTTTGTTTTTTTTAACAGTACAATTTTTGTTTTATTGTGACATTAGTTTCCTGTTTTATTTTGGTGAATGTTTTGTATGTCCTGTACAAAGCTTCTTCCTGTGTTCATCTCAGTGTTTTTCATGTTTGGATTTGATGCAATACTTTTATAGCAAATAGAAAATTGCCCTTTTGTATTTCAGCACTGTAAAACGCCCTGCACTCTCAAAACGCGACCGCTCCATTCAAAGTGCAGGGTTTTTACACGCCACACATGAAATATTTACGTTTTTGGGGAAAATAATTTGATTCAACGCGATTCTGATGCAAATGAAATACACTCAATTTATTTTCAGTTTTTGGGTCATGGAAAAATCTACATACGCCCAGATGACCCGTATCTGCTGTTTCAGATGACGTCACCACATTCTATGAAACTTTGCAGTGACGTCACCCGTGGGGGTCTATGGCCGAAAGTTCAGCAGTTACCATGGAGACACAAGGCACACATTAAGTCTGAAATCTCAAAATCCCAAAGTGATTTAAAGAGCATATTTTAATTTTCCTGTGATCAGGTTGAGCGTTCACGGTCCTGTTCGGGAGTTTGATTTGACACTAAAAGATGAGAGCGACTCACTGTTGGCTAATGCTAATGCTAATGCTAGCTTGTGACTAGCGTGATATGAGAGGGACGTGTTTAACGGCACAGATCAGGCCATCTGTTGAGTTCAGGTCAGTCAGGTCTTTATGTATTAAAAGTCTAACTTGACAGAGCAGTGCCTCCAGTTAGCATCACACCAGAGGATGTTGATGACATCAGCTGCAAAGTCTCAATAGATTGACGGAAGTTTATAATTTCACAAAACATCATCCTCAGTTTTCTCAGAGACTAAAATTCCAAAGTTCGTTTAATATTTTATTGTTGCATCAGAATCAGTGTTTCGGACATTTCCCGTTCCCGTTTCCTGCCTCAGGCTTTGGTGACGTTTCAATGGTTTGTGCCGAGCACCTGAATGTCTAGATTTCGCCAAACGAACGATTCTCAGCGTTTATGGTGTTTTTATAAAGAATCAAACTGGTACTTTTTAAATGTTAAAGTCAAATGGAAACATTAAATGTTCATAATGACACTCGACACGTCTCCGACTCGTTTCCACATCACACGTTATAAAGATAAATATGATAAATAAAACATTTATATTTATATATATTCTTTATTCACATATTAGACTCTGTAAACATATATAAGATAAATAAATTCTATATAAACAGTCTTCAGTCACAGCTGGTTTAGGCGCTGCAGAGGGAAGCACTCTCCTCACAGTCAGAGGGTCCTGGATTCTCAGGGGATGTGCTGATTTCTTTGTTGA
The DNA here is from genome assembly GCA_029959045.1 of Taenioides sp. WSHXM2023. Taxonomy (NCBI): domain Eukaryota; kingdom Metazoa; phylum Chordata; class Actinopteri; order Gobiiformes; family Gobiidae; genus Taenioides; species Taenioides sp. WSHXM2023. The sequence continues at coordinate 29,783,960 of CM057101.1, read as the reverse complement.
GTTTGCATGTTCTGCCTGTGCCTGCTCCAGGTTAACCCAGGAACCTAAAACATCTCCATGGTCTTCCTCCAGTAGATCTTCTCCTGACCTGGTCCTTCAGCGTCTCATATAAACCGTGTGAACGTAAGTGTTCGATTCACGACTCCACGGCCCTAAAATGTTGGTGTTTTGAGAGAAGGTGAAGCTCTGAGCTCAGAGGAATGCTCCAAGAATTTCATGTTAAAGTTTTATAAATGTGACCCAGATCTGGAGGCCCTGGGTCAAATGCTAAGGATTTCAAACTTAAAGATTGACTGGGTGAAGTGTCTTGCTCAAAGATACAACCTCACAGTGAAGTGGAACAGGGGCCCAAACAACAGTAAAGTTGTGGAGTGGATTCAAACATCAGCCCTGAGCCTCTGGACCGGCGAAGCTTCAGTTTCTCTGCAGAACAAAGAGCCGCGCGCTGAGCCGCTCCATCCGCGCGCCCGTCATCCGTGCGCGGACTGTACGTGAGCGCGCTCGCGCGGCAGTGACGTGGACACACCGTTACCGTGGAAACGCACCTTTCCTCAGAGAAGGAACTAAGGAAGGAGGAAAGGACCCAAGGAAGCAAGGAGAGAGCGGAGGAGGAGCGGACAGGCCGGTGGAGGAGGAGCGGAGGAGGAGCGGACAGGGCGGTGGAGGAGGAGCGGACAGGCCGGTGGAGGAGGAGCGGAGGAGGAGCGGACAGGGCGGTGGAGGAGGAGCGGACAGGCCGGTGGAGGAGGAGCGGACAGGCCGGTGGACGTGGCGGCTCCGGCGGACAACAGCAGCGGGCAGAGGCGCCATGAACCGGAGGAACGCCAGGTAAAGTCCCGCGGTCCTCCCCTCGGGTCTCTGCGCTGACGCACCGGGCCTCGGGTCTCTGCGCCCCCGTGACTCCCGCGTCCCGCCGCCCGAGCCTCGGTAATGTAAACACGGCGGGCTAACGGGTCCGTGCCCCCGCGTCTCTCGCGCTTTTACCGGATGCTAAACCGCAGCTACTACCGCTGTTCCCGCTCCCCGGGGTCTGTCTCTCTCTGTGGCCGATGCTAAGTGCAGTTAGCTCCGCTGGAGCCTGCGCTGACCGGCCCTGCTCCCCGCGGTCTGCAGCCGGAGCTAAAGCTAACGGCGCCGCTGCGGAGCCTCAGATCCACGAGCGCGTCCAGGTGTTACGCGCGTGTCCGTGTCCCGTGCACCGGACTCACATCTGCACCTGAGGTGAAACAAACGCGTAATAACGCCGCTGCAGCTGTGAGGAGAGCGGCTGTGAGAATCCAGATGTGCGGGGGATGTGGACCCACAGCGCGGTGCGCTCCGGTCCTACGGGAGTCTGTACCGGGCATCACCTGGAGCAGACCCGGTGTTCCGTACCCGAGTCTGGGTCTGTCCTCCAACCGGCCCCGTTCAGAGAGTAAACATGTGTATTATAAACGTGCGCAGAGGCGGATGCTGCGGGAGACACATGTGCAACTACAGAACCATTAGTGACGCGTTAGAAAAACACCGTTTGTGCCTTAAACTGTTTTAAGGAAGTTTTAACGTGAAATCCCGACGTGCGCGTGACAGGCGGGATTTTTCTGCATCTGAAAGAACGAGCTCATGATTATTAACCGTTTTGAATGTATTCATAAGAAGTATTGTTGAGCGCGGGGCAGGTTTCGTCTTCTCTGGTCTCATTGTGTCTTTAAGTGATTTGTTAAAAGTCAAAGTGAAGTTTGTCTCTGTCTCTGATGGAAGCAGCATCACAGACAGATGTGCTGCGCTGGAATCCGCAGAACCTCACGAAACACCAAAATAATGTGAATAAAAACAGAATGTGGACTTTAGTTGAACTTTAAGGTGCGTTTATTGCGTAAATGTCAGTGTTGTTTGAGTAAAACTGTGTTTTCTGCTCTTTGAGCTCTTTTTCACACGGGTGCATTTTTCATCAGAACACCGGGTCCCCGCTAGCGCCGTTAGCATCTCCCCGCTTTTCCACCGCAGTGACCCGCAGATAAAGCCTCCCCGCGGGGCGTGTGCTCTTCTCTGACCCGCTCCGACCCTCCAACCCGACTCCCGGCCGCTCCGGACACTGTTCCCCGGGCCTCCCCTCTCTATGCCCGCGTCCCTCTCACTCCCGGGCCGATAACACCGAGGCTAGCTCCCGTTAGCTTCAGCAAAACAAGATGGCCACCGGCTGGTACTGGAGCCAGAGACATGGCAGCCTGCCCCGTCTTTGTACCGAGCAGAGCGGCCTGTGTCCGGGTCCAGGGGCCGGGTCCAGGGGCCGGGTCCAGGGGCCGGGTCCAGGGGCCGGGTCCAGGGGCCGGGTCCAGGGGCCGGGTCAGTCTGAGCCCACACACCGCAGGGCTTTACCGGGTTTGTCTGCCGGACCTAACGGAACCTTTTCTGTTTGGGTTTCTGTTCTTCTGGTGCTGTTCTGATCTTGAATCCATCACTCAATTCTGCAAAGTTGTAAAATCCAAAGTAATATTTGTAGTAACTGTATTTGTAGTAACAGTAGTTGTAGTAACAGTATTTGTAGTAAGAGCATTTGTAGTAACTGTATTTGTAGTAACTGTATTTGTAGTAACTGTATTTGTAGTAACAGTATTTGTAGTAACTGTATTTGTAGTAACTGTATTTGTAGTAACAGTAGTTGTAGTAACAGTATTTGTAGTAAGAGCATTTGTAGTAACTGTATTTGTAGTAACAGTAGTTGTAGTAACTGTATTTGTAGTAACTGTATTTGTAGTAACTGTATTTGTAGTAACAGTAGTTGTAGTAACTGTATTTGTAGTAACTGTATTTGTAGTAACAGTAGTTGTAGTAACTATTTGTAGTAACTGTATTTGTAGTAACAGTAGTTGTAGTAACAGTATTTGTAGTAACAGTAGTTGTAGTAACAGTATTTGTAGTAAGAGTATTTGTAGTAGTTGTGAGTAGTTGTTGAAGACGCAGTAGTTTTTGCAGTAGAAGTACTTCTCAGAGGAGATGGGCTGTGTGACTCGTGTGATCGATCAGGGTCTGTGGTTCTTTTCGGTCTCTGTTTTCAGTTTTCGTTGGGCGTATGAGCTGGAACTTGATATTTCTGGGCTCAGTATTTATCGTGTGTACACACTATTTACAATAATGGGGAGATTGTTGTTATTTTATTTGTATTTATTTATTTGACTTAGACTTGGCCTTTATTTAGCCACAGGGAAATGCCACAGCAGCTCTCACATCACAGTTTATTATAATAACAAAGAGTAAAATATATAGAGAGAAATGGTAATAAACTTCTAAATAAGTAGCAATAAAAAATAATAAGAGACTGGGGTCAAATAAGACATAACTTATATAAATGTATGTACAGTAAGTAAAAAACAAATATGGTAATCCTCCCGTTATCCTCCTGTTATTATCCTGTTATTATCCTGTTATCCTCCTGTTATTATCCTGTTATTATCCTGTTATCCTCCTGTTATCATCCTGTTATTATCCTGTTATCCTCCTGTTATTATCCTGTTATCCTCCTGTTATTATCCTGTTATCATCCTGTTATCCTCCTGTTATCATCCTGTTATTATCCTGTTATCCTCCTGTTATTATCCTGTTATTATCCTGTTATCCTCCTGTTATTATCCTGTTATCCTCCTGTTATTATCCTGTTATCCTCCTGTTATCATCCTGTTATCCTCCTGTTATCCTCCTGTTATCCTCCTGTTATTATCTTGTTATCCTCCTGTTATTATCCTGTTATCCTCCTGTTATTATCCTGTTATCCTCCTGTTATTATCCTGTTATCATCCTGTTATCCTCCTGTTATTATCCTGTTATCCTCCTGTTATTATCCTGTTATCCTCCTGTTATTATCCTGTTATCATCCTGTTATCCTTCCGTTATCCTCCTGTTATCCTCCCGTTATTATCCTGTTATCCTCCTGTTATTATCCTGTTATCCTCCTGTTATCCTCCTGTTATTATCCTGTTATTATCCTGTTATTATCCTGTTATCATCCTGTTATCCTCCTGTTATCCTCCCGTTATCCTCCCGTTATTATCCTGTTATTATCCTGTTATCATCCTGTTATCCTCCTGTTATCCTCCTGTTATCATCCTGTTATTATCCTGTTATCCTCCTGTTATTATCCTGTTATCATCCTGTTATCCTCCTGTTATCATCCTGTTATCCTCCTGTTATCCTCCTGTTATCCTCCTGTTATCCTCCCGTTATCCTCCTGTTATCATCCTGTTATCATCCTGTTATTATCCTGTTATCCTCCTGTTATCCTCCCGTTATCCTCCCGTTATCCTCCTGTTATTATCCTGTTATCATCCTGTTATTCTCCTGTTATTATCCTGTTATTATCCCATTATTCTCCCTCTGGGAAAACTCTGGGATGGAATCGGGACTTTAATCTCCCTTTTTCATCTGAAGGTGCTGTTCACTTGTTCAAGGTGTAATTTGTTCCATGTTGTGATCAGTTTGTGTCCGGTCAGAGGTCCGGTCAGAGGTCCGGTCAGAGGTCCGGTCAGAGGTCCGGTCCGGTCTCTCCAGACAGTCGTGTGTCACATCCAAAAGTGTCCCCCTTCTGTTTTCATCTGCTCCATCTGCACATGCTCAGTGTGTCTCTGTCCTCAGGCCCCGGTGCTGACCTCAGGCTGTTGGATTGACCTTTGACCTACAGGCTCCGCCTCCTCACAGGTACAGTTCTGATGCATTACCCATAATCCCCTGCTCCTTCAGAATAGAGAGAGTTTAATCAAAACCTCTTCTGTTTTTAAAGAGACGTCAGTTAAAGCTTCTGTTTCACTAAAGTGCCTCCTGTGAGTCGTGTTCTAACGCTGTTCCTCCTGGAGTTGTGTTTGTTCATTCACATGTTTGAGGAACTCTTTATTATTAGTCTGTCTACATCTCCAAAGCTCCAAACGCTCTGTTCCACCTTGTGATGTCATCAAGTGGTAGTTTTCAAGTGAACAGCTCCTTTTACCTTTAGTTCAGTCGAGATCGGCAATTCCAGGACTGAAATGATCCAAATGATTCTAGTGAAGGTGTGTGGAGTTTAAAAACACAGTGGAGCACTTCCTGTATGACATGTGAGTGTGTTTAATAATAATATAATAATAATAATAATAATAATAATAATAATGCATCAAATTTATACGCACACCACATTCATATTAGGTAATGTGAAGTGTTTTGCCTAACGGTACAACGGCGGGGACTTGATCCTCTGACCTCGGGTTTGGGGGGCCTGTTCTAACCTGTGGCCTGCTGCCGCCCCCTGTCTGTGTCCTGCAGCGGTACAGTTTGACCTCTGTCTCTGCAGTTTCCTCTGATGGCCGACCTGGACACAGACCTGCTCTCGGGGGCCCCTCCCCTGGACGCCCTGCTGACCTCTGACCCCTCGCCCACACTGAGCTCGCTGGCGCTGCTCTCGTGCGTGAAGTCGGAACCGGAGGAGTTGGACCTGGACTCGACGGTGGACCTGTCGTCCATCCAGCCCCTGTCCACGGCGGAGCTGGCGCACGAGCAGATCCGGATGGAGATCAGCGGTTTGGACTACATCAAGTCTGAACATCACGAGTTCAAGTCCCACTACGAGACCGGCTCTGTGTACGACTACATCTCACAGGTACGGCCTCCCCCTCCCCAGACACCTCCTCTGACCCATACACTGTAAATGAACAGCGCTAACCCGCTAACGCCACGCTCTAAACAGGGGGTGTTCATGGACATGTTTGGGCTCCATGGACTCTGGCTCCAGTTCAATTCAATTCAATTCAATTTATTTTTGTATAGCCCAAAATCACAACAACAGTTATCTCGGCGGACTTCACAAAATTGTTGATTAATAAAGCAGAAGAAACATTCATAAAACAAAAATACAGAATGTTCAACAACAAGCAGGCAAATGGATGATTGTCCCAGCATCTCCTGTCCTTAGACCCTCCTTCTCGACAAGGAAAAACTCCAAAAAACCCAATGGGAAAACGGAGAAACCTCGAGGAGAACCACAGTGAAGGAGAGATCCACTCCTATGGACGGACAGGCAGATGAAACTACTAATGTAGCAGGACAAGGACAGTTAATCCAGGACAGGGAAGGAGAGGAGGGGTCCAGGTCCTCGACACTAGGGGGCAGCAGCGGTCCAAACTGGAACAGCAGCATCTGAAACAGTTACACTCCCCAAAAGGGAGTGGGACAGGGACAACATGTGAATAGCAAAGAACAGACTACGAATGAACTAGTAATTGAATATTCTTAACAGTAGGAGGAGAAAAAGTAGGAGAAACCAGAGGACAGTGCTCAAGTTGCCATAGTTTCCCCAGTAATATATCTCCTAGAGCAGCTTAACTAGGCCTATGGGTTTAGTTTCTGTTCCTAACTGACCTGACCATAAGCTGATTCAAAGAGGAACGTTTTGAGCCTAATCTTAAATGTAGAGACTGTGTCAGCTTCTTTGACATGAGCAGGGAGCTGATTCCACAACAAGGGTGCTTGGTACCTAAAAGCTCTACCTCCTAAAGTACTTTTAGCGACTCTAGGAACCACCAATAGTGCAGCATTTTGAGAGCGGAGTGAACGGTTAGGATGATAAGGTACAATTTCATCTTTAATGTAGGAAGGGGCCATGTCATTTACAGCTTTATAGGTTAGAAGAAGAATTTTAAATTTTACTCTAAACTCAACCGGAAGCCAATGAAGATTTTTTAATACTGGAGTAATGTGCTCTCGTTTTTTAGTACCTGTTAGTATTCTTGCTGCTGCATTTTGAACCAATTGAAGGCTTTTTATAGAGCTTTTAGGGCAAGCTGCAAGCAGGGAGTTACAGTAGTCTAACCTCGAAGTGACAAAAGCATGGACAAGTTTTTCAGCATCATTTTTTGGCAGTACATTTCTAATTTTGGCTATATTGCGTAAATGAAAATAAGCCGTTTTACAGACATGGCTTATGTGTGCTTTAAATGAGAGCTCTTGATCAAATAGGACTCCAAGGTTTCTTACAGTGGAGCTGGAGGCTACACTGACATTGTCCAATGTGATTATCTGCTCAGTTAGAGAGTCAAACTTTACATCGAGCCCAGCTGCAGGCCGGGACAAAACCACAATAGAGTCTCGTAGGTGTTTAGGGCCTAATAGAATGACTTCAGTTTTTTCAGGGTTAAGAAGTAAATAATTAAAGGTCATCCATGTTTTTATGTCCCTCACACAGTCACTAAGCCTTTCAATTTGATTAGTCTGATCAGGTTTCATTGATAGGTACAGCTGGGTGTCATCTGCATAACAGTGGAAATCGATACCGTGCTTTCGGATGATATTACCTAACGGTAGCATGTAAAGGGTAAACAGAACTGGACCCAGAACTGAACCCTGTGGCACACCGTAGGCTACTTTAGAGCACTGTGAGGAGCTCTGGTTTACATTTACAAACTGGTACCTATCGGATAAATAGGATTTAAACCAGCTGAGGGCAGTTCCTCTGATGCCCACATCACATTCCAACCTCTGCAGTAAAATGTTGTGGTCGATTGTGTCAAAAGCTGCGCTGAGGTCCAACAGAACCAGTATTGAGACCTGACCATTGTCAGCAGCCAATAACAAATCATTTGTTACTTTAACCAGGGCTGTCTCAGTGCTATGATGAGTTCTGAATCCAGATTGAAAATTTTCAAATAAATTATTCTCCTGTAGATGACGACAAAGCTGTTTAATTACAATTCTCTCCAGAATTTTAGAAATAAAAAGTTCAGTTTGTGTGTATAAAGCGTGGCCCCTCTCTCTGTACCTGCTGCTGTCAGGCTCCTCACTCTGACCTTTGACCCTCTACATGACCCTGGGGTTTGGAGTTCAACATTTTGTCCTTAAATCCAGATCCGAACATGAAGAACAGACCAATCAGACTCAGAACACGTCTGTTACAGACTGAGGTCACGATACTAAAATGACAAACTCTATTTCGATACTAAGGAACAGACTCGATACTGATTCTGATTCCACCATGAAAATAAACCCGTATTTGTTTACACCCGGGGTCTTCAGCCTGTACTCCACCCCGTTCCACGCAGCTCGCCATGGGATTTCTGAATCATGTGACTGAATTCAGTGCCTGTCGCCGTTGTAAATGTGATGCCTCTCTTTGTGCAGTAATAAATGGATAATAGTTATGTTATAAATGTTTTATAGCCTCCAGGCTCCAGATCGTTCTAGAAAAGGTTCTGCTCTGGGACTTTACGTGAGACACATGAGGAGCGAGTTTCGATATTGGTTTTAGTCTCGATTAGGATCTGATGTTCGATACTTTTGACAGCTCAGTGTTTGATCCTGAAAACGTGCGCTTTAAATCACAGTTTTTTTGTTTTCAGATTTTTTTTCGCACTGTTTGTTGATGTGTACATTGTGTCACCATGGTAACTCCTGAACCTTCTGCTGTAATCTGTAATTTTGAAAATGTTTTAATAACAAATAAGTATCAGTATGTGTCTCACCTGTCTCACCTGTCGTACCTGTCCCCTTCAGGTGTCGGACTCTCTGGACTACCTGAAGGCGGAGCAGGTGGACCTCCAGTGTTACTACGCCGAGCTCAGGTCGGATTATTCGGAGCCGAGTCTGGAGTCCATCCACATGGCGGAGCTCAGGTCCGAACTGCACAAGCTCCGCCCAGACGCACTGCTGCTGGACGGCCTGAAGGTGGAGCCGGAGTGCAGCGGAGAGGCCGGTCTGTACGAACTGCAGCCCCCGAGCAAGAGCCAGGGCGAGAGCAGCCGCGCGGGGAAGAGCGCCACCACCAGGAAGCCACGCAACATGCAGGTGACAGAGGCGGGTTTAACACGAGGAACATGACAGACGCTGCAGAGTTCACTTTATTTATTTGTTCTTTATGATTCTAGAAACAACAAAGCTTTCAAAATAAAACCAAATCATCCTTTCACAATAAAACCAAATCATCCTTTCACAATTAAACCAAATCATCCTTTCACAATAAAACCAAATCATCCTTTCACAATAAAAACAGATCCTTTCACAATAAAGTTGAGTTTCTCTTTCTTGCTCCACAGGTGAGTTTAGTGAAACAGCAGCAGGAAATGTGACGTTAAAGTCGAGTTAAAACACAAAATAAAAGTTTATATTGACCATAAAAATTTAAACAAAACAAAACAGAAGTGACAGAAACGATTGTCACTGTTGATCTCAGGCCTCGTCGTTCATTTATTTGTTTAAATCGTTTTGAGGCAAATAAACTGAAGCGTAGTACAGGTTAGTGTCCACCTGAGGGCGCTCTACTGCCGCTCTGTTTTGTTGTTGTTGTTTGTGTGTTAGTAACACGTGTGTGTGTGTGGTTTGTGTGTTTGTGTATATGTGTGGTGTGTTTGTGCGTCAGTAACACTTGTGTGCGTTTCAGGGGGAGAAGCCGTTCTCGTGCACTCAGTGCGGTAAAAACTTCAGCACGTTGGGGAACCTGAAGACCCACCAGAGGATCCACTCTGGAGAACGTCCGTACTGCTGCTCTCAGTGCGGGAAGAGCTTCGGCCAGGCGGGTAACCTGAAGAGGCACCAGCTGATCCACACAGGGCAGAAGCCCTACGTCTGCGCCCACTGCCCCAAAGGCTTCACCAAAGCCGACGATCTGCGCTCTCACCAGCGCCTCCACACCGGAGAGAGACCCTTCCTCTGCTCCACCTGCGGGAAGAGCTTCGGTCAGTCCAAGGAGCTGAAGGCCCACCAGCTGAGCCACACGGGCGAGCGCCCGTTCTGCTGCGCCCACTGCGGGAAGTCCTTCACCAAGGAGACCAGCTACCGTAACCATGTGCACATCCACACGGGCGAGAGACCGTACGCCTGCTCGCAGTGCGGCAAGAGCTTCAGCAACGCCGCCGTGCTCAAAACCCACGAGAAGATCCACTCCGGAGAGCGCCCCTTCGGCTGCACCCAGTGCGGCAAGAGCTTCGGACGCCTGGGGCACCTCAAAGCCCACCAGCAGATCCACACGGGCGAGCGGCCGTACGCCTGCCCGCAGTGCGGCAAGACTTTCAGCCAGAGCGGGCACCTGCGCGCCCACGAGCAGATCCACAAGAGGGGCACGGCGGGCGGCGACAGCAGCTAGACTCTGTAACTGTAATACTCCTTTAGTATACGGACATGAGCGGCCACTCACAGGGTCAGAGGTCAGGGGTCAGGGGTCAGAGGGTCAAACTAAACCAGCATAAACTGAACCCACTCCCTTCAGGACAAACAGGGTCTTTGTTTCAGTGTTTACAGTTTTACCGTCGAAACGGTGACGCCTCAACAGCTTTAACCAGGACACACACTTACCTCAGAGCCCTGCAGGGGGCGCCACATATACACACGTATACACAGACACACACACAAGGGGGCGCCACACATACATATACACACATACACACACACAGAGAGGGCTCTCAGACAGCAGGGGGCGCTCTCACACACACACAGGGGGCGCTCTCAGACAGCAGGGGGCGCTCGCGGACAGCAGGGGGCGCTCTCGGACAGACGGGGTGCTCGCGGACAGCAGGGGGCATCAGACTCGTATGAATCATGAAAACACAGCAGCCGTCTGATACTGTCCCTGAAACACTGTGTTTGCGTCGTGGGTCTTGCCCATGAGCACAACAGCAGAATGCCCTGTAGGAGCAGGGATTGAACCATTGACCTTCAGGTTAGAGGGTGAATGCTCTCCCGCTGAGCCACTGCCAATGTAAGAGCAAAGAAAACTGTGAAAATGTGCTTTTGTTTTAGAAAACACAATCTACATTCATCTGTTTTAGAAAAGATGAAGTGCAGTTTTTGGGACTGTTTTTTGAGTTGGAGGTTCGATTTCCACAAACACGAGTCCAGAAGCTCCAGGTCTGAGGAAAGACCCGAGTCTGGACTTTAAACTAGTCCAAGAACCCCCCGTTTCAGAACATCAGGTCTAGAGGGCTGAACTACAGGGTGAGCAGCTTTTACACAGAAACGGGGATGGCATCTGACACACGGGGAGGACTCTCCTTTCTCACAGATCTGATCCGGGGACAGTATCAGTATGAGCCACGTGAACCTTTTGAGGACAAAATTTCATGCCCTCTGTTTTCCCATCATGCCCTCTGTTTTCCCATCATGCCCTCTGTTTTCCCATCATGCCGTGCTCCCGTGAGTGGCCGCAGCAGTATTATTCTTCTCTTTTGTATTTCACGTATATCATTTTTATCTTGGGGCCCTCAGTATCTCCAGGGCCGGACTTATGCAAGAGTTTGTGTTTGTGTCAAAAAACTGTTGAACTGAGCACAACCAGCAGGGGGCGCAACACAACACACACACACATACACAACACACACACCGACACACACCGACAGGGGGCGCTGTTACACCAGGACCAGCACTTTTACACGTTTATTTTAGTTTTATTTTGTGTTTTTGTCGTTTCTCCGGTCGGTTTTCGTTTAAACTCGAGTCTGAACCAGAGCAGCAGAGAGAAAATCACACCCACGAGGAAAACCTGGAATAAAACCAGGTCTAAACCAGGTCTAAACCAGGACTGAACCAGGACTGAACCAGGTCTAAACCAGGTCTAAACCAGGACTGAACCAGGACTGAACCAGGTCTAAACCAGGACTGAACCAGGACTGAACCAGGACTGAACCAGGTCTAAACCAGGACTGAACCAGGACTGAATCAGGTCTAAACCAGGACTGAACCAGGACTGAACCAGGACTGAACCAGGACTGAACCAGGACTAAACCAGGTCTAAACCAGGTCTAAACCAGGACTGAACCAGGACTGAACCAGGACTAAACCAGGTCTAAACCAGGTCTAAACCAGGTCTAAACCAGGACTGAACCAGGTCTAAACCAGGTCTGAACCAGGACTAAACCAGGACTGAATCAGGACTAAACCAGGACTAAACCAGGACTAAACCAGGTCTAGTAGTTCCACATTTGGTTTGGTCACAGGTTCGACACTGGAGCCACATTTCACCTCTAAATGTTAAAAAAAAGCAGAACTACAATAAAAATCAAAATAAATTGGGAAATAAAAAACACTTTTATGTTTTTAAAAGATTCAAAACTCTCTGGTCTTGTCCTAAAATCCAGTGAGGAGGCATCACCACAAAACAAGGAATTCTACTTTTTATTTAATCAAAAAAACGTCATTTGTAAATATTTTCCACGTGTTTTCTTCATTTTCTCGATATTTCCGCCTGTTTTTAAAGTTGTCCAAAAGTTTTAAATCTCAAAAGTTCGACAGAAACAGAAAAGACGTTTCTAAAATAATCTGAAGTTTGAGCCAAAATCCCAGTTTGAGTTCAGACCCGCCGTTTTGTTTGTGGATTTTATTTGTATTTTTACTGTGTTTGACCAGCAGGTGGCGCTATAAACCTGCTATTGTGTACAGCAGATCAGAGGAGCAGAGAACTAAAGCAGAACTAAAGCAGGACTAAACCAGGACTAAAGCAGGACTAAAGCAGGACTAAACCAGGACTAAAGCAGGACTAAAGCAGGACTAAAGCAGGACTAAACCAGGACTAAACCAGGACTAAACCTGCACCTGTCTGCTCCTCTGTCTCTGCTGTTTCACTGTTGGTCCTATAGGAGGCGCTGTAGGACACACATTCCACTGTGTTCACTGTTTCATTTCAAATCAGTTTTAAGTTTTTATATTTTGACCAAAACTATTTCTGAAAACAGATTTAAAGATTTAAAGATTTAAAGAGGGGGTATCCTCCATCCCCCAGGCTCCACACGACAATTCTCCATAAATACACAAAAACATGAGACAAAACTGAACACAACAACTGGACAAACCTGATGTGATGCAGGAGTTTCATTAGTGCGACGCACACTGAGTGTGTTGGGATAGAGCTCTGAAGGGGGAGGGACTTAGCACCGAGAGCATACCCCCTCTTTAAACGTGACGGCGTTGTTTTTGCGGTCGTGTTTTGGTGAATATCGTTGGTGTTTTGGTGTCGTGGTGTAAAGTGCCTCTGGACGATTCGCCGTGTGGAGCTCGTGTCTGGAGCTTTGGACTCGTTTCTTTTAACCTGATTTTTTTTTTAAACGATATTTGTACGTTTTTTCTGACGAACATTCCTCGTTTTTCATCTGGAATTCTGAAGCCGGAAACTCGTGGGACCAAACTCAGCACAACAGCAGATCGCTCACTGTGTCAAGACTTTCCAAACCTTCACAATAAGAGCTACAGGAACTCTAAACCTTTCACAATAAGAGCTACAGGAACTCTAAACCTTTCACAATAAGAGCTACAGGAACTCTAAACCTTTCACAATAAGAGCTACAGGAACTCTAAACCTTTCACAATAAGAGCTACAGGAACTCTAAACCTTTCACAATAAGAGCTACAGGAACTCCAAACCTTTCACAATAAGAGCTACAGGAACTCCAAACCTTTCACAATAAGAGCAAATCAGAGGAAACGATGCAGCGACTTGTACCTGAAAAGTTAATAAAAAACTAACAGAAACGACTCTGTGTTTTTCAGTTTGGCTCAAAGTGGAAATCTGAAGTTGAACTAACGCAAATTTATGAGGTCAAAAGGTCAAAAGGTCATGGTCACGTGACATCAACACATAGAATCTAATTAAACTGAAGAGAACCAGGACTAAACCAGGACTAAACCAGGTCTAAACCAGGTCTAAGCCAGGTCTAAACCAGGACTAAACCAGGACTCAGTGAAATAAATGCCAGACACTTGAGCGTTTGTGTTTTTATGTTTATTCCTCTCAGAGACAGACAGGGGGCGCTCACACTTTCATCACGGCGGCGTCGTTTGGTGAAGTGTGGCGCTCTGCTTCCTCTGGGCGTGGCTTTGGTCGTCAGGATGGGAGATGTTCTGCAGTGTTCTTCTCGTGCCCTCCTGATGGTTCTGATGTTCTGAGGAGGTTCTGGTGCAGGATTATGAGGCTTCGGAGATGACTTCTTCTACCACCGTGGTCACGACTTTGGTGGTGGTTGTGGTGGAGGAGGAAGAGGAGGATGAGAGCCCGGAGGAGGAGATAGAGGAGGAGGAGAGCGAAATGGCACTGAAAGAAAAACACATTTGGGTCAGAAAAGGTTCTAGATGAGGTCATAGTTTCAGTTGGAGGGCGAGGCCTACAGAACTATGGATGAGCTGAACCAGGTCCAAATCTGGACTGAATTAGGACTAAACCAGGTCTGAACCAAGTCTGAACCAGGTCTAACCTGAACCTTTAAACGTTTTCAGTAGAAGTATCTCCAGGGTTTGGATCAGGTCCCCCTGGTCTCTGATAAATTTCTGCATAAGATCTCCACACTGTCTCCTGCCTTTTCATCTGTTTTCTGAGGACCACCTCTAAAACTTCTACAGCCCATGTGCTCCTCAGATGTTTCTCCTTCTCATTCTTTGTTTGGGATCAGCTCCTCAAACTTCTCATACTCTTCTGTCTTAAAGCGTTCACACTGTGTTTTTGTTGAACTTAATATTTGAGAGACACAATCAGCAGGTCCGACTAAACCAGCTCAGATTTAAGCTTAGCACGCCTCAGACACAGCAGTGCCTACAGTTTCAATAAAAGCCTCGTTTAAAAGAGTGTCAGTACCCGGATGCTCCTCCCTCCAGCAGCCTCCTGTATTCTGCGATCTCCATCTCCAGGCGGGTCTTGATGTCCAGGAGCATGCTGTACTCCTGCCCCTGTCGCTCCAGATCCGCTCTGAGACCCACCAACTGGCCCTCCAACGACCCCACCTGCAAGGGAGGGCATCTGAGCCAATCTGACACACAGGGAGGGCATTTGACACACTCTGACACGCAGAGGATGTAGGGGTTAGGATGTAGGCGGTAGGAGTTAGGAGGTCTTCTCGGTCCTTTTGAAAACGAGATGCTGCATCTCAAGAGGCTTTCCATAAATAAATTCATATTCAGGCAGGGGTTAGGAGACAGGAGGTAGGAGTTAGGAGGTAGGGGTTAGGAGACAGGAGGTAGGGGTTAGGAGACAGGAGGTAGGGGTTAGGAGACAGGAGGTAGGAGGTAGGAGGTACCTTCGCCTGGAAGCCACTGAGCTGCATGGCGTATCTGCCCCCGATCTCAGCCAGAGTTGCTTCAAGAGACGCTTTCTACAAGACATAAAAACCAAAAGTTTGATCTTTAAAGGTCTAACTCAGGACTAAACCAGGACTATCTCAGGTCTAAACCAGATCTAAACCAGGTCTAAAGCAGGATCATCTCTACAGCAGGTCTCACCATGCTGAGCATAGACTGTAGTTCGATTTCCAGAGCCTGCAGAGTGCTCTTCACTTCTTTGACTTCTGATGTGGAGGACTTCAGGGTCATCTCTGTGGTGGCCACCTCCTTGGACAGAACCTCCGACTGAGAAGAAAGAGGGTTAGAAACAACAGAAAGAGTCTAAACCAGGTCAAACCGGGTCTAAACCAGGTCTAAACCAGGTCTAAACCAGGTATAAACCGGGTCTAAACCAGGACTAAACCAGGACTAAGCCAGGTCTAAACCAGGTCTAAACCAGGACTAAACCAGGACTTATCCAGGTCTGTACCTTGGCCTGGAACCATCCCTCCAGGTCCCTCTGGTTCTTGGCGGCCACAGCCTCGTAGTGCTCGCGAATATCTGCCATGACTTTGGTGAGATCTTCCTGAGGAGCAGCGTCCACCTCCACATGGACCTGACCACTCATCTGAGAGTGCAGGAGCAGAAGGTCCTGTAGGGGGCGCAACACAGAGGAGAGTCAACAGAGGGCGCAACACAGAGGAGAGTCAGCAGAGGGCGCAACACAGAGGAGAGTCAGCAGAGGGCGCAACACAGAGGAGAGTCAACAGAGGGCGCAACACAGAGGAGAGTCAACAGAGGGCGCAACACAGAGGAGAGTCAGCAGAGGGCGCAACACAGAGGAGAGTCAGCAGAGGGCGTAACACAGAGGAGAGTCAGCAGAGGGCGCAACACAGAGGAGAGTCAGCAGAGGGCGCAACACAGAGGAGAGTCAACAGAGGGCGCAACACAGAGGAGAGTCAGCAGAGGGCGCAACACAGAGGAGAGTCAGCAGAGGGCGCAACACAGAGGAGAGTCAGCAGAGGGCGCAACACAGAGGAGAGTCAGCAGAGGGCGCAACACAGAGGAGAGTCAGCAGAGGGCGCAACACAGAGGAGAGTCAGCAGAGGGCGCAACACAGAGGAGAGTCAGCAGAGGGCGCAACACAGAGGAGAGTCAGCAGAGGGCGCAACACAGAGGAGGAGTCAACAGAGGGCGCAACACAGAGGAGAGTCAGCAGAGGGCGCAACACAGAGGAGAGTCAGCAGAGGGCGCAACACAGAGGAGAGTCAGCAGAGGGCGCAACACAGAGGAGAGTCAGCAGGGCAACAGGCAGTAGTAGTAATAGTAGTAGTAGTAGTAGTAGTAGTAGCAGTAGTAGCAGTTGTAGTAGTAGTAGTAGTGGGAGTACCTCCTCGTGGTTCTTCTTCAGGGACACCAGGTCGTCCTCAGTCCGTCGATCTGCAGACTCAGGTCGGGCCTTGGGACATCCCCAGCTCTCCCAGCATCATCTTCAGCCCCGCGATGTCGGCCTCCACAGACTGACGCATGGACAGCTCGTTCTCATACCTATGGGAGGGCATCGGGTTAAAGCACTGACAACAAACCAGACCAGAAGCTGGTTCTCAGAACTGTGGAGGGCATTCGGGTTAAAGGATCAGCAGTTGGCTCTGAATACTCTTCTCAAACTTTGGAATTTTAAAAAGTTTTACAAAGCTGTGATTGGTCTGAAGCTCTGTGATCCAGCCAATCACAGCAGCCCTCAGATACCAGAGGATTCACCTCATTGGTCAGTGTCCCACAGCAACGTTTAAACGTCCTGAAGTAGTAGTAGTAGTAGTAGTAGTATTGCAGTACTGCAGTACTCACTTAACTCTGAAGTCGTCCTGGGCGAGGTTGGCATTGTCGATACTCAGGGTCACGGCTCCTTTGGCGATGATGGCGTCAAGGATCTGAACAGAGAACGACCAGTCAGAGGGCAGGACTAAACCAGGACTAATCCAGGACTAATCCAGGACTGAACCAGGACTAAACCAGGACCTTTTAGAGATTTCACAGTAAAGTTCAATGTGACCAATAGAACTGTCCCTGACCTCTGACCCCGAGAGTGTGACATCATCACAGTCTAGAAAACCTCCAGTACAACAACAGCAGATCTGTGGTCCAGAGGCCTCCACCCACCAGGCCCACCTCCTCTCCTCTCCTCTCTCCTCCTCTCCTCTCCTCCTCTCCTCTCTCCTCCTCTCTCCTCCTCTCCTCTCTCCTCCTCTCCTCCTCTCTCCTCTCCTCCCTCTCCTCCTCTCCTCTCCTCTCCTCCTCTCCTCCTTTCTCCTATCCTCCTCTCCTCTCTCCTCCCTCTCCTCTCCTCCTTCCTTCCTCTCCTCCTCTCCTCTCCTCTCCTCTCTCTCCTCCTCTCCTCCTCTCTCCTCTCCTCTCCTCCCTCTCCTCTCCTCCTCTCCTCCTCTCTCCTCTCTCCCTCTCCTCTCCTCTCCTCCTCTCCTCCTCTCTCCTCCTCTCCTCCCTCTCCTCTCCTCTCCTCTCTCTCCTCTCCTCCTCTCTCCTCCTCTTCTCCTCTCCTCTCCTCCTCTCCTCTCCTCTCCTCCTCTCTCCTCCTCTCTCCTCTCTCCTCTCCTCCTCTCCTCTCCTCTCCTCTCTCACTCCTCCTCTCCTCCCTCTCCTCTCCTCTCCTCCTCTCCTCCTCTCTCCTCCTCTCCTCCCTCTCCTCTCCTCTCCTCCTCTCTCCTCCTCTCCTCCTCTCTCCTCCTCTTCTCCTCTCCTCTCCTCCTCTCCTCTCCTCTCTCTCCTCTCCTCCTCTCCTCCTCTCTCCTCTCTCCTCTCTCCTCTCCTCCTCTCCTCTCCTCCCTCTCCTCTCCTCTCCTCCTCTCCTCTCCTCCTCTCCTCCTCTCCTCCTCTCCTCCTCTCTCCTCCTCTCCTCCTCTCTCCTCTCCTCTCCTCCCTCTCCTCTCCTCCTCTCCTCCTCTCTCCTCTCCTCTCCTCCTCTCCTCTCCTCCTCTCCTCCTCTCCTCCTCTCTCCTCCTCTCCTCCTCTCTCCTCTCCTCTTCCTCCCTCTCCTCTCCTCCTCTCCTCCTCTCTCCTCTCCTCCCTCTCCTCTCCTCTCCTCTCCTCTCTCCTCCTCTCCTCCTCTCCTCTCCTCTCCTCCTCTCTCCTCCTCTCCTCCTCTCTCCTCCTCTTCTCCTCTCCCTCCTCCTCTCCTCTCCTCTCCTCTCCTCTCCTCCTCTCCTCCTCTCTCCTCTCTCCTCTCTCCTCTCCTCCTCTCCTCTCCTCTCCTCTCCTCCTCTCCTCCTCTCTCCTCTCTCCTCTCTCCTCTCCTCCTCTCCTCTCCTCTCCTCCTCTCTCCTCTCTCCTCTCCTCTCCTCTCCTCCTCTCCTCTCCTCTCCTCTCCTCTCCTCCTCTCCTCCTCTCTCCTCTCTCCCTCTCTCCTCTCCCTCCTCTCCTCTCCTCTCCTCCTCTCCTCCTCTCTCCTCCTCTCCTCCCTCTGTACCTTGGCCTGCAGCTCAGCGATGGTGACGTAGAACCCGGTGAACTCCTTGGTGGCGGGTCCCAACGCGGCTCTCCAAAAACTGGCGGATATTCAGCTCCAGTTTGGCGTTGGCCTTTTCCAGAGCCGCCACTTTGGCGAGATACGCGGCCAGACGGTCATTCAGGTTCTGCATTGTGAACTTCTCGTTCCCGATCACGCCCTCGCCCGCTCCGAACCCGGCACCACCACCGAACCCGGCACCACCTCCGAATCCAGCACCACCTCCAAATCCGGCACCACCTCCGAATCCGGCACCACCTCTGAGAGAAGAGAGACGGGGGGGGTGAAGTTAGTCCCTGTTGGTCCACGTCCTCTGCATTTGGCCCATTCATCTGTGTCTCTGGGTTAAACCTGCATAAACCAGGACTAACCAGGACTAAACCAGGACTAAACCAGGTCTAAGTAGGTCTAAACCAGGTCTAAACCAGGTCTAAACCAGGACTAAACCAGGTCTAAACAAGGTCTAAAACAGAACTAAAGTAGGACTAAAACAGGTGTAAATGTAAACCAGTCCGGAGCCGGTCCGGAGTCCGGAGCCGGTCCGGAGTCCGGAGCCGGTCCGGAGTCCGGAGCCGGTCCGGAGTCCGGAGCCGGTCCGGAGTCCGGAGCCGGTCCGGAGTCTGGAGCAGTACTGACCTGCGGAGAAGGACCTGGAGGCAGAGGAGACGCGCACGCCGCTGCCGCCGGCTCCTCCGCTCACACTGAAGGCGCTCATCCGGGCTCCTCCTCCCAGACCTCCTCCCAGACCTCCAGCGGACAGGCCTCCACTGAAGCCGCCGAAGCTGCTGCGAACCGACATCGTCGTCATCGTGTCTGAGACCAGAGAGCCACTGCAAGTGTGAGAGGACACGAGCGCGAGGACGTTATAAAGACAGGAGAGGGGCGGGGACAGGGGGAGGGCCGGGGACACTCCCATCAGCCCCAGGTGAAGTCACCTGGACATTTTTGCATCTGCTCCAAAACTCCTAAAGCAGAGTTTCCCAAACTGTGGGGCAGCTCCTGCAGGTGGGACGAGGAGATCTTCAGTTTGTGGGTTTGTCTCCTTCACATTTGTCCCACTTTTCAGTCCTTTTGGACCATTTCTGTGTAAACCTCAGTGGAAATGTCTCAAAGACACGATATTCACGTCCAGAGGCTGGAGGACGCCAAGATTCAAATAAACTTTAACATTTTACACTTTCCTTTTCTCAATCCATTGTGGAATTCTCAACACACACACACACAGTGAGTCTGATTTATGAACCGTGTCATTAAAAAACACTTTAAAATAAACTGAGTGCAGCTTTAGTCCAGACATGAGCTAAAATGATAAATCTGTTTATTTTGTGATTCCAGAGGAGCTGAAACGAGCCGCTCAGAGTCAAACAAAGAGCCGCTCAGAGTCCAGGTCTGGACTAAAACATTCTCCTAATATTTAAAGCTGTACTATGGAACCTTTCCAGCTACAGGAGGATTCTGCCTGTTTCTGCCTCCTACACTGGGGAGGTGTTTTGCCCAAGGGCACAACCCCCATGTGCTGAGGAGGAGTTTTGTAAGGACAAAAAAAAACGGAAATCTTCGCTGTTCTCATGGATTTTGAGCAGAAAAGAACATGTCTAAGACCGTTTGAAAACACCTCTAACCAAAAACTGTCACCACATCAGCTTAGCTTTATGCAAATGTTCTGCTGACGCTGCAGCTCCTGCAAATGTCACAAGAAACGAGAAAAAAACGATAAAACTGAACCTCCTCCGTTCCTCTGACACAAAAACACAAAACAGGAGAATCCGTTTAAAACCCACTCATGAAAAACAATGAAACTAGAATCAGCCACAGAAGAAACTTTTTCAACCTTCTGAAGCTCAGAACGTTTCACACTACAACTAAAATCCAAACCCCAGGGTCATGTGGAGGGTCAGAGTTCAGAGGTCAGAACCTGACAGCAGCAGGTACAGAGAGAGGGGCCACGCTTTATAGACACAAACTGAACTGGAGCCAGAGTCCATGGAGCCCAGTCACGTCCATGAACACTTCCTGTCTGGCGGCGGTCAGCGGGTTCTGGGCGTGGCGCTCCGTCAGGGGGAGGTTGGTAGTTGGATTTCTTGTGCTTTTGTGTGACTTTTGTCTCATAAACCCGGGGATGATTTAAAGCTTTAGAATTGGATCCTGGAGGGTGTGGGTTTGAGTCCCGACTTGTGTTACAGAGTCTCTGCAGGTGCACTGTGCCCTCGGGCAAGACACTTGAGCCTCCTGCGTCTCTATGTCTGTGTGGAAAACAGTTTGAATGAGGTGCAGAACAATAGCTGTGATTGTGTGTAACGGCAGTTGAGCTGAAATGAAGCAAAAGTGACTGGACACAGAGCAGCACTTCTGGATACCACCTGATGACATCACCAGGTGTAAACAAATATGGCCAATTACGAGGAAAAAATAAAAGGACTTGTGCAGGATCTGTGCAGAATCAGTGAAGCTCTGAGCTTCATCTGACGAGAGACGAGCTTCTGTTGGCGACCAATGAGCTGCACTCAAATAAACTCTGATCTGATTGGACGCTTTTTCTGACTTGAGACGCAACGGTCGCCGTGGGGACCAGACAAGACCCGCCAGGGAACATTTGACCCTGTCTTTGGTGGAGCCACTTCTGAATTTTCTGTTTGTGTATAAATCCAGATTTTATTTACATTGTGAGCAGCTTTTATACAGGGAGGGCATCTGGAGCACAGGGAGGGCATCTGGAGCAGAGGGGAGGGCATCTGGAGCACAGGGAGGGCATCTGGTGCAGAGGGGAGGGCATCTGGAGCAGAGGGAGGGCATATGGAGCAGAGGGGAGGGCATCTGGAGCACAGGGAGGGCATCTGGAGCAAAGGGGAGGGCATCTGGAGCACAGGGAGGGCATCTGGAGCACGGGGAGGGCATCTGAAGCACGGGGAGGGCATCTGGAGCACAGGGAGGGCATCTGAAGCACAGGGAGGGCATCTGGAGCACAGGGGAGGGCATCTGGAGCACAGGGGAGGGTTCTGTGTGGGTCCTGAGTTCTGGTCTGAGCCTCATTTGTGATTTGAGGTGTGATTGACAGCTGGGCTTGAGGGCGGGGCAGAGGTGTGATTGACAGCTGGGCTTGTGGGCGGGGCAGAGGTGTGATTGACAGCTGGGCTTGTGGGCGGGGCAGAGGTGTGATTGACAGCTGGGCTTGTGGGCGGGGCAGAGGTGTGATTGACAGCTGGGCTTGTGGGCGGGGCAGAGGTGTGATTGACAGCTGGGCTTGTGGGCGGGGCAGAGGTGTGATTGACAGCTGGGCTTGTGGGCGGGGCAGAGGTGTGATTGACAGCTGGTTGTGGAGCAGAGGGCGGAGGAACATTTATGTAACTGAACAGGTGTGAGCGTGAATACCTGAGCCGCGCTGACACGTGATTGGACCAGAGCAGCAGGAGGGGCTCACGCTGCTCTGTGATTGGTCAGAATGCACAGGTGCAAAAAGTACCCTGAATCTGAACTCCACACACCTGAAAACTTCACACACCTGAAAACTTCACACACCTGAGAACTTCACACACCTGAAAACTCTGAATCTGAGTTTAACTCCGAACTCTCAGAGGAAACCTGCACAAAACTCCATCAGGGCCTTTCTGTGGAGTCTGCATGTTCTCCCTGTGTCCATGTGGAGTCTGCATGTTCTCCCTGTGTCCATGTGGAGTCTGCATGTTCTCCCTGTGTCCATGTGGAGTCTGCATGTTCTCCCTGTGTCCATGTGGAGTCTGCATGTTCTCCCTGTGTCCATGTGGAGTCTGCATGTTCTCCCTGTGTCCGTGTGGAGTCTGCATGTTCTCCCTGTGTCTGTGTGGAGTCTGCATGTTCTTTCTGTGTCTGTGGAGTCTGCATGTTCTCCCTGTGTCTGTGTGGAGTCTGCATGTTCTCCCTGTGTCTGTGGAGTCTGCATGTTCTCCCTGTGTCCATGTGGAGTCTGCATGTTCTCCCTGTGTCTGTGGAGTCTGCATGTTCTCCCTGTGTCTGTGGAGTCTGCATGTTCTCCCTGTTTCAGTTTGAAACTGTAAACAAATATGTGTGTCTCAGAGTCATTTTCATTGTAGTTAGCGCCCCCTTCAGGCAGATATAAAGCAGTGTCCACCAGCATCTGACCAGAACTGAAGAAGCAGCTTGGATGAGAAACGTATTCAACCAAATAAACTCTGTCCAGTTGACAAATTAAATTTCTCCTTTTGCTTCTCCTCAGATGTTCCTCCATGTTCTAGTCGTTTCTTTTCTGACCCTCTGAAGTTGGATTTGGACTGATTCATGTTTGAGAATCTTTAATCTCTTATTTTCTGTTCTAGTCCTGGTTTGGTCCTGGTTTGGTCCTGGTTCGGTTGTGGTTTGGTCTTGGTTTGGTCCTGGTTTAGACCTGGTTTCACTGAAGTCACTTGTTTCTTTATGAAGTGGTTTTAGATCAATATTGAGATTTCAAATTCAGAGGTCAGGGGTCAGGGGTCAGAGTAGTTCTGATCGGTTAAATGTTTAATTTTTCTGGCATAAATAATGAGGATTGAGCCTCTCCCTCTCACCACAGGCTGAACGGTTCAGGGGCCCCGGGCCCCGGGCCCTTCTCTTACATAAGCGCTGCATTAGTGACTTACCGCTGCTTAATGGAGCTTTTATGATTTTTATGAGATTTATGAAGCGACAGGTGAGGGGCGGGGACAAGTGACTGACAGGTGACTCCTGGTGAACCTGCCTCAAGCAGAAAGAAAAAAGTCTGAAATCAGCAAAACAGAAATGAACAGAAACAGTAAAAAGGTCTGGAGGAGAGAGGGAAGGAGACAGGGAAGGAGGAGAGGAGAGAGGGAAGGAGGAGAGAAGGAGGGAGGAGAGAGGGAAGGAGGAGAGAAGGAGGGAGGAGAGAGGGAAGGAGGAGAGAAGGAGGAGAGGAGAGAGGGAAGGAGGAGAGAAGGAGGGAGGAGAGAGGGAAGGAGGAGAGAAGGAGGGAGGAGAGAGGGAAGGAGAGAGGGAAGGAGGAGAGGAGAGAGGGAAGGAGAGAGGGAAGGAGGAGAGGAGAGAGGGAAGGAGAGAGGGAAGGAGGAGAGAGGGAAGGAGAGAAGGAGGGAGGAAAGAAGGATGAAGGAGAGAGAGGAGGGAGTGAGGAGCTGAGTGGGGAAGGGGCATAAAGGCGGGGGGGGGGCTGAAACATGAAAATATGTTTCACATAGGGGAGTGCCTTGCTCGAGGGCACGAAAGCAAACTACAGGTCTTCAGGTTCAAACTCTACTGTATCTCTCCAGAGGGGGCAGGGGCAGGGATGGGGGCAGGGGCGGGGGCAGGGACAGGGGCAGGGACAGGGACAGTCTGCCCTGGGGCATCTGTGGCTCAGAGGTCACCTGGTCACTGTAGCGTTCACATTTAACCAGCAGAGGGCGCAAAGACTGCAGCTGCACTGAGGAGTGAAGCAGCTCCCTGTCAAAACCTTCACCTGTCCCTGTCAAAACCGTCACCTGTCCCTGCCAAACCTTCACCTGTCCCTGTCAAGGCCTGCACCTGTCCTGTCAAACCTGCACCTGTTTAAAGCTCCTGGAGAAGCTGGAGGCGGCGCCACGAGAACAAAAACATGAAATAAAACAAATATAAAAATCTGTGACGTGTTTCAGCTGAAATAAATCTGTCTAAAGTATCGAAAATATCGACTAAAACGGGTATCGAAACTCGATCCTCGTGTATATACATACATACATACACACATATACACATATACATAAACATATATATACATAAACATATATATATATATATATATATATATATATATACACACATATACATACATGTTTCTATAGGAGCCTCACACAGTGTGCAGCTCGATCATGTGACATGTGAAAGTGCAGCTCCCTCAGGCCTGTACGTGGCAGAGCTACGGCAGCCTGTAGGGACATTCTTCTGAGTTCACAGTGAGTTATATAAACAGACAGGCTCAGGCGAGCAGGGCAGGTGCTGTGACAGGGGCAGCAGGGCGGCAGGGGCAATAAGATCTTTAATTTAACAAAAAGTGAGAAAATCCAACAGTGAACCAGGACTGAACCAGGACTAAACCAGGACTAAACCAGGACTAAACCAAGACTGAACCAAAACTAAACCAGGACTAAACCAGGACTAAACCAGGACTAAACCAGGACTAAACCAGGACTGAACCAAGACTGAACCAAAACTAAACCAAGATTAAACCAGGACTAAACCAGGACTAAACCAAGACTGAACCAAAACTAAACCAAGACTAAACCAGGACTAAACCAAGACTGAACCAAAACTAAACCAAGATTAAACCAGGACTAAACCAGGACTAAACCAAGACTGAACCAAAACTAAACCAAGACTAAACCAAGACTAAACCAGGACTAAACCAGGACTGTATTCTGCTGCGTTGGCACAAATCGGAGCGTTCCCAGGGACAGTAAGCTCTGCAGGAGAAGCTCTCTGCACCTGCTCCGGTCTGCACACGCCCCCAGAGCCCAGCCAATCAGAGCCCAGCCAATCAGAGCCCAGCCAATCAGAGCCCAGCCAATCAGAGCACAGCCAATCAGAGCCCAGCCAATCAGAGCCCAGCCAATCAGAGCACAGCCAATCAGAGCACAGCCAATCAGAGCACAGCCAATCAGAGCACAGCCAATCATCTTCTTGTTGTAAAGGTTTGTTTATGTTTTGTCTCAATTTGTCGTTTAATCGGTGCAGATCAATAAAAAACATGTTCATAAACTACACCTGCCCTTCACCTGCCTCACACCTGCCCCACACCTGCCCCTCACACCTGCCCCACACCTGCCTCACACCTGCCCTTCACCTGCCTCACCTGCCGCGCTCCAAACTGAATTCTTCTCATTTTAATATTGGACTAATAATAAAACATCAGGTCACCTACAGCCCCACACATTTCACTTTTCATGACTTTATTTTATTTACTGATTTATTTGACAGGGACAGTGCAGTCACCCTGCAGCTGCATGTTCTGCCTGTGACAGTGCAGTCACACAGTCACAGGCAGAACATGCAGCTGATGACACAGAGTGTGACAGAGTGTGCAGCTCGTGTTAATTCTCAGCTCCTGTTTCTGATCGAGCTTTTCCTGCACTAAACTCTTGAAAACACCTGGACTTAAAGCTACGGTCACTTTCTCCAGGAGACAGACGCGTTTTTGCCACACTGTGGAATATTACAGCCAAAGGAACAACATTTCCATGGAAACGAGCAGGAGGAGGCCCAATAAGAGTCAGGTTTGGGGAGATAAGATAAGATAAGATAAGATAAGATAATCCTTTATTTGTCCCACAATGGGGAAATTGCAGTCACAACACAAGTTACAGAAACAGTAGGAAAATAAGAGCATCAAAATCAAGATAAATAATAATAATAAGTATTTACAATCAACTAAAAAACACAACACTGTAAGCTAAGCTAAAAGGCACAGGAACATTGCACAATAAGTGTTTTTGATTCTGAGATGATTGTGAACAGTGCAGTGATGGACAGTGGTGGGTAAATAAATAATAGCAGGTAAAGTGACTTTAAATAATATTGCACATTGTTATTATTACTATGGAGATGACACATGGTTGCTATGGAGATGACACATGACTAGCATTGATCATTATACAGTCTGACAGCAGCAGGAAGGAAAGACCTGCGAAATCTCTCCTTAACACAGCGAGGGTGAATCAGTCTGTCACTGATGCTGCTCTCCAGAGCAGACAGGGCGTCCTGCAGGGGGTGACCCTCATGGTCCAGCATAGACATGAGTTTAGCCAGGACCCTCTTGTCCCCCACCTGCTGCACCGAGTCCAGAGGACAGCCCAGGACTGAGCTGGACTTCTTGATGACCTTGTCCAGTTTCTTCTTCTCCCTCTCTGTGATGCTGCTGCTCCAGCAGACCACACCGTACAGGATGGCTGATGCCACCACAGAGTCATAGAAGGTCCTCAGGAGTGGCCCTCTCACTCCAAAGGACCGCAGTCTCCTCAGGAGATAGAGCCGACTCTGGCCCTTCCTGTACAGTGCATCTGTGTTGTGAGTCCAGTCCAGTTTATTGTTCAGATGCACACCCAGGTACTTGTAAGAGTCCACTCTCTCAATGTCTCTTCCCTGGATGTTCACTGGTGGGGGGGCAGTAGAGTGGCGTCTGCGGAAGTCCACCACCATCTCCTTGGTCTTCCCCGCGTTGATGAGAAGGTGGTTCCGGTGACACCAGTCCACAAAGTCCTGTGTTAGTCCTCTGTACTCCGCGTCATCATCATCCATGATGAGACCGATGATGGCGGAGTCATCGGAGAACTTCTGCAGGACGCAGCTGTCCGTGTTGTGTCTGAAGTCTGCAGTGTAGAGGGTGAAGAGGAAGGGCGCGAGGACGGTGCCCTGGGGCGCCCCCACACTGCAGGTCAGTAGGTCAGACACGCAGTCCTGGGCTCTCACAAACTGGGGCCGGTTTGTGAGGTAGTCCAGGATCCACTCAGCCAGGTCACAGTCCACTCCTGCCCACTCCAGCTTGTCCCTCAGGAGCAGCGGCTGGATGGTGTTGAAAGCACTGGAGAAGTCAAAGAACAAGATTCTCACAATGCTGCCGGGCCTCTCCAGGTGGGACAGTGAGCGGTGCATCAGAGAGATGATGGCGTCCTCCACTCCAATGCCAGGCCGATACGCGAACTGCAGCGGGTCCATCGCTGAGCTCACCGTGGAGCGGAGGTGACCCAGGACGAGCCTCTCCAGAGTCTTCATCAGATGAGACGTGAGAGCCACTGGCCTGAAGCTGTTGAGGTCCTTGGCGTGCGGTGTCTTGGGCACAGGTACCACACAGGAGGTCTTCCAGAGCTGTGGCACCACCTTCAGCTTCAGGCTCAGGTTGAAGACATGCTCCATAACTCCACACAGCTCATCTGCACAGGACTTAAGGAGCCTGGGGCTGATCCCGTCTGGTCCAGCAGCTTTCCTACTCCTTATCCGGCTCAGTTCTCTCCTAACCTGAGCTGTTGTGACAGACAAAGAGCGGAGGCGTGTGCTGGAGGTCTGGCTGAGTTGTTGATGTGGATTCGGGGGCTGGGGGGCTGAGGCAGAGGTGTGAAGTGGTGGCAGTCTGGGCCTTTGTGCAGGAGACAGGGTGAGCCCATGCAGCGGTGCGGGGGGAGGAGTGGGTGATTGATCAAACCTCAGGAAGTGAGAATTCAGATCGTTCACCCACTGTTGGTCTCCCTCTGTCTGGACGGGCGGAGGGCTGAAACCAGAGACACTCTTCATACTTCTCCACACCTCCCTGACATTCCGCTGCTGCAGCTGCTGTTCCATCTTCCTCCTGAAGTTGGCCTTAGCCTGTCTGATCTTCTTCCTCAGCTTCCTCTGTACAGTCCTCAGCTCCTCTTTGTTCCCGGACCTGAAAGCTCTCTTCTTCTCCTTCAGCAGAGCTTTGATGTCCGAGTTAATCCACGGCTTGTTGTTTGGAAAACACCGCACCGTCCGAGAGGGTACAGTGTTTTCAAAACAGAAGTTAATATAGTCCGTAATACAGTCCGTGATAGCATTGATGTCCTCCCCATGAGGCTGGCAGAGCTCTGTCCACACAGTGGTGCTAAAGCAGTCCCTCAGAGCCTCCTCGCTCTCTGCTGTCCACCTCTTCACCACTCGGGGCTCCACAGGCTGTCGGGGGGGGGGGGGGCCTCCTTGACGTTGGCAAAGAATAAGTCCAAAGTTTTATTGTCTCTTGTAGGGCAGGTCACATACTGGGTGTATGTTGGCAGGACAGATGAGGGAGATGCATGGTTGAAGTCCCCGGTGGTGAGGAAGAGGGCCTGTGGATGCTGAGTCTGAAGAGAGCTGATGCAGGAGAGCAGAGTGTCACAAGCACTGGGAGGAATATACACAGCCAGTGTGATGACGTGTGAAAACTCCCGGGGCAGGTAGAATGGCCTCATGCTAACAGCAAACAGCAAACAGCTCGCCTAACAGTAAGGACGCAGGTTTTTTTACAATAACCACCAGTCAAATCCAGTCCACTTTATTTTTGGAGCACATTTCATAAACAAAACAGTTTCTAAAGTGCTGCACGATACAAATAAAACAAATCCAATAGAAATATAAAATAAAGCTCGATTTAACTCCACTCATCCTCGAAAAACAATAAAACTGGTCAAATCAAATAAGAGCAAGAATACCAATAAATAATAAAAAGGTAGAAAACAAACAAACATAAAAATAAATAAAAGACAGAGGAGCAGACAACTCACGCGGTGTTAAGAGCCACAGAGTCAAAGTGGGTTTTAAGACGAGACTGAAAACATGTGTTCCTCCTCTGTGCAGACGGAAATAAACATTTAAATATGATTTCAGTTTAAAAATGTGTGAATCAAAGTATTTCTGAAATGAATTAAAATTCCTCAAATGTTTTGGCATTCAAGGGTAGTGTTCGGCGCCCTCTGGTGGACAGACGGTTCATAACAGCGTCGAGTTAAAAATAGAATCTTATTTTCAAGATGAAGAGGGTGCAGAGGAGGAGGAGCGGACATGTGGTCCAGAGGAGGAGGAGCGGACATGTGGTCCAGAGGAGGAGGAGCGGACATGTGGTCCAGAGGAGGAGGAGCGGACATGTGGTCCAGAGGAGGAAGAGCGGACATGTGGTCCAGAGGAGGACAGTGAGTGTATGGAACAGAGGATATTATTATCATTACCATATTAGGCATTTCCTGTCCTAATGTCGTTTCCTCGTCACAAACACCTGAAGTTGTGTTTGTTTCATTCACATGTTTAACACACAAACCTGCAGATTTAACACGAGTTCTTCTCTCAAACTGAAAACACTCTGTTCCACCTTGTGATGTCATCATGTGGTGATACAGGCTGAGCTCCACTGTGTTTTTAAACTCCACACACCTTCACTAGAATCATTTGGATCATTTCAGTCCTGGAATTGCCGATCTCGACTGAACTAAAGGTAAAAGGAGCTGTTCACTTGAAAACTACCACTTGATGACATCACAAGGTGGAACAGAGCGTTTGGAGCTTTGGAGATGTAGACAGACTAATAATAAAGAGTTCCTCAAACATGTAAATGAAACAAACACAACTCCAGCTCTGTTTTTGAGGAGGAACATCACCATTTTGCATAATACTGGACCTTTTGCATTTGACAAACTGTGGTTCCTCCTGGTTCCTCCTGGTTCCTCCTGGTTCCTCCTGGTTCTCCTGGTTCCTCCTGGTTCCTCCTGGTTCCTCCTGGTTCTCCTGGTTCCTCCTGGTTCCTCCTGGTTCTCCTGGCAGTGTTTTTCCCTCTCCTCCTGCAGCGCCGCCATGTTTGTAGTCCTGTAGTCTTGTAGTCCTGTGGTCCAGCGCATCCCCGTCCAGCCCAGAGACGCAGCAGCGGTGTGTGCGCGTGTGTGTGTCCGGGCAGAGACACGCTGTTTTCCGCTGGATTCGCACGGACAGTCGCTCTGGTTCGGCCCGGTACCGGAGCGTTGAGCCCGTGGTTCGGAAGCGTCGGACCCAGGGCGCTAACGGTGGCTAATGCTCGGCTAACAACATGGGAGCGCTGCATTGTACTGTGATGCTAACGGAGGCTAAGTGCTAACCAAAGGAAGAGCTGCGTGAAGAAATTACTGCATAAATTCTAATGAGCGTCTCAAGGGCATGCCACAGGAAATTAAAAGGTGAGTTTAACATTCTGTCCGTTTATTTCTGTTAATTCTGTGATTTTGAAATATTTAATAACCCCAAAAATGATCCAAATGCGCGATGTGTTTATGTAATAATGAAGCGGACGTTAGCCTGTTAGCACGCTATTGCCGTTCTCACTCATCTGAAGTCTGTTTGTACGTTTCCTTCGCCTCATTAAATGTCCCGACACTCGGAGCAGCTGCTGGCCCGTGTTGGTGAAAAATGCCCAGTCACATTTTAGCTGTGGCTGTTTTAGATCTGCGCAGGTGAACGGAAATGAGGAGGATGCGTTAGCCGTTAGCCGTTAGCCGCTGCCCGCTGCTTCAGTATTGTTGGATGCTAACCACTGCTGCTGTGATTTGACTGTGATTTCAGAGATTTAGTCACTCAAATTTCGCATAATTCCGTTTTCTAAATGTATTAAATCCTGTAGCTCAATAAATCCAAGCGGGTGATGTTGAATAGAGATGATAATTAGTGGATAAATAAGTGAAATGTAAGAGATTGAGCTGTGGCATAAACAATGGGACAGTGAATGGGAGGACAGTGCGCAGGTGTATCTGGGTTGTTTCTTCAGAGAAACAGAAGGACCTGAGGATGTAGAGACTGTAAAGGATTGTAAAGGACTATAGTAATGTAAAGAACTAAAGGACTGTAAAGAATTGTAAAGGACTGTAAAGGATTGTAAGAGACTGTAAAGGACTGTAAAGGACTGTAAAGGACTGTAAAGGACTGTAAGAGACTGTAAAGGACTGTAAAGGACTCAAATGAATTGTAAGAGACTGTAAAGGACTGTAAAGGATTGTAAGAGACTGTAAAGGACTGTAAGAGACTGTAAAGGACTGTAAAGGACTCAAATGAATTGTAAGAGACTGTAAAGGACTGTAAAGGATTGTAAGAGACTGTAAAGGACTGTAAAGGGCTGTAAAGGACTGTAAGAGACTGTAAAGGACTGTAAAGGACTCAAATGAATTGTAAGAGACTGTAAAGGGCTGTAAAGGATTGTAAGAGACTGTAAAGGACTGTAAAGGATTGTAAAGGACTGTAAGAGACTGTAAAGGATTGTAAGAGACTGTAAAGGACTGTAAAGGATTGTAAAGGACTGTAAAGGATTGTAAAGGACTCAAATGAATTGTAAGAGACTGTAAAGGACTGTAAAGGATTGTAAGAGATTGTAAAGGATTGTAAAGGACTCAAATGTAAGAGACTGTAAAGGGCTGTAAAGGATTGTAAGAGATTGTAAAGGATTGTAAAGGACTCAAATGAATTGTAAGAGACTGTAAAGGACTGTAAAGGATTGTAAGAGACTGTAAAGGACTGTAAAGGACTGTAAGAGACTGTAAAGGACTGTAAAGGATTGTAAGAGACTGTAAAGGACTGTAAAGGATTGTAAGAGACTGTAAAGGATTGTAAGAGACTGTAAAGGATTGTAAGAGACTGTAAAGGACTGTAAAGGGCTGTAAAGGATTGTAAGAGACTGTAAAGAAGCATAGGGATTAGGACACATTTACACGAGTCAGTTTTATCATCTCCCTGTAGAATGTATATTGAGTGTTTTTTTATTATTATTATTATGGTTTGCAATAAAGTCGAGTTTTACCTCGAGTAATAAGTACGACAATTAACATTTGAACTAGGCCTGTCTCGATAACACACAATCTACTGCTACAGAAAAACACTGCGATAAATGATGGTATGGAAAGTACTGCCACTGTAACAGAAATGCAGGATAATCCCACATTTTTCAACAGACAGAATCTTTAACAGATAATAACAGAACCCTGTACAGCTCAAACCTTATCACATCACAACAAAATGAACAACAAATGTACCCACCATAAATATTGAGCTCCAAAATACAGTACAATATATACATTCAATACAGTAATTATCAGGACAGACTATTTTTTACATTGGCATGTCCAAACTCACACTTAATTTCTGGTTGTACTAACATAAACATAAAAAGGTAATTCTAATGTTCTGGACAGAATGCTTAAATATGAATATTTATTCTTAATATTTTACTTATTTACAAATTGTATGAGACAAAATTATTATTAGACTTAGACTAACTTTATTGATCCACGAGGGAAAGGCTCACACAGCACAATATAGTAGAATAACAAAGAGCCACAATATAAATGGTAATAATACATTCAAAATAAGTAGCAAAAATAACAAGAGACTTGAGTCAAATAAACAGGCATAATTATATAAATGTATGTGAACAAATAAACATATAGAAATATAGTAAATCTCATCTGTTGTAAATCTATTGTAGCTCTACAGTGTGAAGAGAATCTGTGAGAACATTGGAACAGTATTTACATGTTCTGGGTGTGCCCGTGTAACTCCTCTTTAAAACTCTGTAGAAAAGACTCTGATTTTCCATTTTCTCATGATTCATGTTTTTTCTTTTCCCTTTTTAGAGGTAAATAAAGTCTCTTCTAAAAAGTCCCACTTGACTGTGACTGGTTAAATCACAGGAGTTTCAACGTGATTGTTTATCTGAGTATTTCTCTGTAGTGATTTATGGAAATTTAAATGTGTTATGGACAGGCTGAAGGAGTTCACCTTTATTTGTCTCTGAGCCTGGAGGAACAGAGGCTGTGAGCTCTTGTGTTTTGTATATTAATGTGTGTATTTTGTATATTAACATTGTTTGTGTTGTGTTGTGTGTCTGTAGCTGACCGGGGGGGTGATGTCCGGCGCTAAGGGCCCTCCGGTGGGGGCGGGGGGCGTGGGGGGCGGAGCAGGTGGAGCGCGCAGACGCAGGACCCGCTGCAGACGGTGCCAGGCCTGTCTGCGCACAGAGTGTGGAGAGTGCCACTTCTGCAAAGACATGAAGAAGTTTGGAGGACCAGGAAGGATGAAGCAGTCGTGTCTACTGCGACAGTGCACCGCGGTGAGAATATGGAACTATATATATGTATAATACTATATATATCTGTACATATATAATACTATATACATGTAACACACACCTGTCCACACCGCGGTGAGAAGCACTGAACACAGAAACACACACCTGTCTGCACTAGAGATGGACCGATATATCAAACAGATATTTACACTTTTTAGCGTATCGGCCTTAAATCTCCAGCATAGACCGATATTTTGTTTTTGTCGATCTGCTGCATAAAGTTTATCTGAACACTTCATTGTGAAAAGATGACAAGCACTTCATTATAACACACAAATATCTGAGGTGGTCAGAAGTGCTGAAAATCAGACACTAATCAACTAAAACTATTATCCAAACCAAATCCTCGGCTTCTTCTGGTCTGGATCCTAAAAAAGTCAAACAGAACAGAGCAGAACCTTCCAGAATGTGTTTAGAACAATCTGGAACTGAATCAGAACAAGTGTAAGAGAACAGAGACTAGTGTACACTAATGGACCACTGTGGAACCTACAGGACCACTGAGGACTCCACACGTATAAGGACACATGGGAATAGAAAAGAAAGTTTGAAAGTCTTTTATTATCATCGTGGGATCGGTCTCTACTGTGGACTAGACTGTTCCCTAGTATCAAAATCCAGTTTGAGCTGTTGAGCCGCACAACACAGAGGATAATAATGACTCCTGTAGTTTTTGTTCTTGTTACAGTAGAATAATAAAAGGTAAAAGTCTGAACTGAATCCTCCTGAAGCCTGTGCTCTGAGGTGAGATGGGCTTCATTTCGAGGAGCATCAGAAACAAACATGGAGCTGTTTCCATGGTAACCTCGCACTGGTTTCACTCAGAGATGATGTCATAGGATCAGTGCCTCTGCAGCGTCGTTATTTCACTAGAGTTTACACAGATCCAGATACAAACACGTCTGTGGGAGTGTTGTCTTTTATTTTACACAATTGTGCTCTCACTACTCTAAACAAACACAAACCAAACCCACTGTTCATGTTTCAGGAAAATGCCTCCCTCCTGATCTGAAGAATTTTGTGAGGATCATTCCTTTGTCAAAAGATGGAGGATAAATGCCACAGTTTGAGCTAATCACATGTTCTCCAGAAATGACTCTTGTCATTGAATAATACATTTAAATAAGCCCCTCTTCTTGGTCACTGTTTCCACATCTACAGGTGTGTGTGTGTGTGTGTGTGTGTGTGTGTGTGTGAGTGAGATTCAGCAAAGATCAGGTTTGGGCTTTTAAAGAGCCAGTACTCTGCAAACTGGACTTTTTGGATCTTTCTTTCATGTTCTGACGTTCCTCATCAAAAACCTGTCTGAAGAGGTTTTAGAATCATCCATGCATGTTAGCGGTTAGCTAGCGAGCCTGTACGAGGCTGTACGAGGCTCCGCCCACAAGCCTACATCACCCATGTGTGACTCAGAACGTTAAAATGAAAGTGAAACTTGTAAACCCTGTGATTCTGTTGCCTCCTGCAGCCGGTCCTGCCCCACACGGCCGTGTGTCTGGTCTGTGGAGAGGCGGGCAAAGAGGACACAGTGGACGACCCTGACGACAAGTTCAGCCTGTGCCTCATGGAGTGCACCATCTGCAATGAGATCATCCACCCCAGCTGCTTAAAGGTACAGACAGACCGCAGAAACACCACAGAAACACCACAGAAACACCACCAAAACATCACTGAAACATCACCAAAACATCACCAAAACACAGTCATAGCCCCATCAGACGAGGTCAACCACCCCAGCTGTTTAAAGGTACAGACACATTGCAGAAATTACCAAAATAACGCCAAAACATGACGGAAACACCCCCGTAGCCTCACGAGGCAGGAGGTGCTTCACCCAGACGCCTGGTGGTGCATGTTGGACCTAACCTGCTTCATGTGTGAATTCTTCTTCAGATGGGAAAAGCTGAAGGCATCATCAACGACGAGATCCCAAACTGTTGGGAGTGTCCCAAGTGCCACAAAGAGGGAAAGACCAGCAAAGTGAGTCCTACAGTACAACTCGTACTCGTGTTGACACTTTTACACTCGTACTCGTGTTGATCTTTGCTCGTGTGGCTCCAGGACCAGACCGATGGTTCGGGGAAACGCCGACTGGACAATGGCGAGGTTGGACGCTGGAAGATCACAGACGACCCTCCGCCCAAGAAGAAGGTGCCCCCTTCAGGAGAGGAGGTGTCCCGCAGCGGCGAGAGCAGAGCGGAGGGGGGAAGGGGGTCAGAAGTCAGAGGGGGGGAGGGCAGGTCGACGGAGGGAAGAGCCGAGGGGCGGAGCAACGACGGCCACAAGAGGAAGAAAGAGAAAGAGCCGGCTCCAGACAGCGGCAAGAAGAAGGTGAGAACACAGACGCCATCTTTGAACTGTTTATGGTCTAACACTGGGCAGAACACAGACGCCATCTTTGACCTCCCCTTCAGTCTCCAGATTTCAGCCTGCATTTGGTTAAACATGGATTTAGAAATAACAGTTTGATGAGTTGACTACAGTAACCGCTGTGTATGTAACGCTGCAAAATATAGTGAATATTTAGACTGAAAATAAATGGATTTAATTTGAAATATCACTGAAAAGTTTGTGTTTTTGTTTCAGATCAAAGGAAATCATGAGAAACGCCTCAAAAAGGTCAGAACTGAACCAGGACTAAGACCAGGACTCAACCAGGGCTCAACCAGGACTACAGCAAGACTAAAGCAGACCTGGGACTAGACTGGGACTAGACTGGGACTGGGACTGGGACCCCTGATGCCCTAACAGCAGGTCTCTGGTTCTCCACAGAAGCCGAAGTCGGAGGAGAATGGTTCTGGTTCTGGTCCGGGTTCTGGGGGCGGGGCTCAGGGCTCGTCACAGTCGGGCTCAGGGGGAGGGGCCTCAGGGGGAGGGGCCTCGGGTTCGTTCAATCAGGACCAGCGGTCGCACCAGCGTGAGAAGCTGGAGCGGTTCAAACGGATGTGTCTGCTGGAGCGGCGCCTCTCCTCCTCCTCCTCCTCTTCTTCCTCTGAGTCTGACTCCAGTGACTCCGACAGCGACGCAGCCAATCAGAGAGCACCGAGCCCGCCCACCTCACCCTTCAGCCCCGTCCACAGAGACCGCAAACACAGCGAACGCGAGAAAGAGCGAGAGCGAGAGAAAGAGAGAGAAAAGGAGCGAGAGAAGGAGAGAGAGAGGCG
The DNA here is from genome assembly GCA_029959045.1 of Taenioides sp. WSHXM2023. NCBI lineage: Eukaryota > Metazoa > Chordata > Actinopteri > Gobiiformes > Gobiidae > Taenioides > Taenioides sp. WSHXM2023. Next base: position 29,747,701 of record CM057101.1, on the reverse strand, counting down.
ATTGGCCGAGCTCGGGTTCAGCGCCAGCGACGAATCAGATGACACAACGGGCGGGCGCGGCGAGGACGGAGACGAGAGGGAGGAGCCTAAGAGGAGGGGGGAGGGGCTAACGCTTAAGAGGAAGACCATGGAAACGGATGAAGACGAGGTAAGTTTCAGTTTAAAAAGAGTTACAGTAAAAACAAGAAAAACACAAGATGTCCCAGAGTCTTTGACCTGATGTATGAAGCACGAGAAGATCCCCTCGTGTTCTTGGGTCCTTGTGTCCTCGTGTCCTCGTGTTCTTGGGTCCTTGTGTCCTCGTGTTCTTGTGTCCTCGTGTTCTTGGGTCCTTGTGTCCTCGTGTCCTTGTGTTCTTGTGTCCTTCCTCTGCTTTGGGAAGAATGGAGGGTTTTTAAACACTGAGTCTGTTTTTATATAAATACAGTTTCCTAGTCCTTTTTTCTGCATAGATAGTTCTTGCATGAGCGCCCCCTGCAGGTGTAGTCTTGTGACTGCAGTTTGGGTCGGATACAGAGATACAGAAAAGTTTGTAGTCGCCCTGTTTGTAGTCGACCAGTTGGTGGGCGGCTCATGTCTTTGGTCAACTACAGGTTTAAGTGTTTGTTTTCAGGAGGAGCGCAGAGACAGGAAGTCGTCCCTCCCCTCTCCGCTCTCGTCCAATCAGATGTCTGCGTCCGGACCACATGACGTGTTTGTGTCAAAACAGCGCAACAACGGCGCTGACTCCAGGAATGGTCGCCGCGGTGCCGGAGTGGGCGGCGAGAAGGAGAACTCAACCAATCACAGACACAGTACGGCCTCAGGGGGCGGGACCAAGGCCAACGCCAGGTAACCAATCACAGCACAGCCTCAGTCTGCACTTGTGTCTTTGCACGGCTGCACTTTGGACGTCACAACAGTCTTGAGAACAAAATAAAAACAGGACTGTTAAAACGATTAAATCTGGTGTATCTGAGCAGAACGTGTCTCGGCCCAGAACAGAGGGACTTTTAACAGCACAGATCACCTGTTGTACTTCAGATAATCCGTTCAGGTCGCGTTAAAACAAAGATCTGATTAAAGTCTTAATTTGAGTAACAGAGCTTCTTTAGTCTTTATCGTTTCTCTCCCCAGGAGTCGGTCAAAGCTTCGCTCTAAACCCTCCGCCTCCAGCACTCGCCTCGGCTCCGCCCCCTCGCTGCCCTCGGCCAATGGCGGCTCCCTGCCCAACGGCAGCGCGGGGGGCGTGTCCCTGCCCCTCCCACGCTGCAGACCGCCCGCCCCTCCCTGCCCCCCCAGACCCCCTCGGCCCCTGGAGCGCCACCTGGTGAAGCCGCCGCCGCACTGCCCCGAGCCCTCGCTGTTGCCCCTGACGACGGGACACGCCCACATCCTCCACAGAGACACCTGGGTCCGAGTGTTCACCCACCTGAGCCACAGAGAGCTCTGCGTCTGCATGAGGGTCTGCCGCACCTGGAGCAGATGGTACGAACGAGAGGAGGAGGAGGAGGAGAGAGGGTCAGAGGTCAGACGTCAGACGTCTAAAGGCTGGTGTGTTTTAGGTGCTGTGATAAGCGTCTGTGGTCTCACATTGACCTGAGTCGTCAGAGGTCCATCACGGCGCCGATGCTCAGTGGAATCATCCGCCGCCAGCCCGTCTCCCTGAACCTGGGCTCCACAAACATCTCCAAGAAACAGCTCATGTGGCTCCTCAACCGCCTGCAGGGTCAGTCACGCGCTGGGCCCTGGGGTCAGGGGTCAGGGCGGGGGTCTGGTTTGGTGTTTCAGTAATACCTCTGAAGAGCATGATGACTTTAAAGTTACTTCAGACAAAGAAAATTAACCACAGCTGCTAAGAGCGGGACAAGACCAGAGACTAAAGTGCCGTAACACACATGAGAACGGAGATCCTCTGAGGTTTTCTGTCTTGTGTTTACATTTAAACAAACTCAAGTGAGGTGCTGCACTTCTGTGAGAGCTGTAGTTCCAAAACACAGAGGAATAACGACTACAAAAGTATTCAGTAGAATACATTAAAAAACTGTTTGGCCAAAATTATGAACTTTCAAAATCTCGTCTTGTCTCGTTCTAGTAGAACCAACCTCATGTCTCGTCTCATCCCTCACACTCACCCCCTACACTTTCTGTCAAATGAAATAAAATGAATATATAAAAGCAATAACCCTTTACTGCCCCCCTCAGGTCTGGAGCAGCTGGTGCTCTGTGGCTGTCTCTGGGCGTCTGTCTCCGCTCTGTGTCTCACCGTCTGTCCCTGTCTGAGGCTGTTGGACCTGAGCCGCGTCGAAGACCTGAAGGACTCTCACCTGAAGGAGCTGCTGGCCCCGCCCCCTGACACTCGCATAGGTAAGCCCCGCCCCCGACACTCGCATAGGTAAGCCCCGCCCCCGACGCTCGCATAAGTAAGCCCCGCCCCCGACACTCACATAGGTAAGCCCTGCCCCGACACTCGCATAGGTAAGCCTCGCCCCCGACGCTCGCCGCATAAGTAAGCCCCGCCCCCGACGCTCACCGCATAGGTAAGCCCCACCGACGCTCGCCGCATAAGTAAGCCCCGCCCACGACGCTCGCATAGGTAAGCCCCGCCCCCGACACTCGTCTAGGTAAGCCCCGCCCCCGGCACTCGCATAGGTAAGCCCCGCCCCCGACGCTCGCCGCATAAGTTAGCCCCACCCCCGACGCTCGCATAGGTAAGCCCCGCCCCCGACGCTTGCATAGGTAAGCCCCGACACTCGCAGAGGTAAACCCCGCCCCCGACACTCGCAGAGGTAAGCCCCGCCCCCTGACGCTCGTCAATTCAATTCAATTTATTTTTGTATAGCCCAAAATCACAACAACAGTTATCTCGGCGGACTTCACAAAATTGTTGATTAATAAAGCAGAATAAGAAACATTCATAAATCAAAAATACAGAATGTCCAACAACAAGCAGGCAAATGGATGATTGTCCCAGCATCTCCTGTCCTTAGACCCTCCTTCTCGGCAAGGAAAAACTCCGAAAAACCCAATGGGAAAACGGAGAAACCTCGAGGAGAACCACAGTGAAGGAGAGATCCACTCCTAAGGACGGACAGGCAGATGAAACTACTAATCTAGCAGGACAAGGACAGTTAATCCAGGACAGGGAAGGAGAGGAGGGGTCCAGGTCCTCGACACTAGGGGGCAGCAGCGGTCCAAACTGGAACAGCAGCATCTGAAACAGTTACACTCCCCAAAAGGGAGTGGGACAGGGACGACATGTGAATAGCAAAGAACAGACTACGAATGAACTAGTAATTGAATATTCTTAACAGTAGGAGGAGAAAAAGTAGGAGAAACCAGAGGACAGTGCTCAAGTTGCCATACTTTCCCCAGTAATATATCTCCTAGAGCAGCTTAACTAGGCCTATGGGTTTAATTTCTGTTCCTAACTGACCTGACCATAAGCTGATTCAAAGAGGAACGTTTTGAGCCTAATCTTAAATGTAGAGACTGTGTCAGCTTCTTTGACATGAGCAGGGAGCTGATTCCACAACAAGGGTGCTTGGTACCTAAAAGCTCTACCTCCTAAAGTACTTTTAGCGACTCTAGGAACCACCAATAGTGCAGCATTTTGAGAGCGGAGTGAACGGTTAGGATGATAAGGTACAATTTCATCTTTAATGTAGGAAGGGGCCATGTCATTTACAGCTTTATAGGTTAGAAGAAGAATTTTAAATTTTACTCTAAACTCAACCGGAAGCCAATGAAGATTTTTTAATACTGGAGTAATGTGCTCTCGTTTTTTAGTACCTGTTAGTATTCTTGCTGCTGCATTTTGAACCAATTGAAGGCTTTTTATAGAGCTTTTAGGGCAAGCTGCAAGCAGGGAGTTACAGTAGTCTAACCTCGAAGTGACAAAAGCATGGACAAGTTTTTCAGCATCATTTTTTGGCAGTACATTTCTAATTTTGGCTATATTGCGTAAATGAAAATAAGCCGTTTTACAGACATGGCTTATGTGTGCTTTAAATGAGAGCTCTTGATCAAATAGGACTCCAAGGTTTCTTACAGTGGAGCTGGAGGCTACACTGACATTGTCCAATGTGATTATCTGCTCAGTTAGAGAGTCAAACTTTACATCGAGCCCAGCTGCAGGCCGGGACAAAACCACAATAGAGTCTCGTAGGTGTTTAGGGCCTAATAGAATGACTTCAGTCTAGGTAAGCCCCGCCCCCCGACGCTCGTATAAATAAGCCCCGCCCCCCGACGCTCGTCTAGGTAAGCCCCGTCCCCGATGTGCGTATATGTAAGCCCCGCCCCCCCCACAGATGCACGTTGCCGCTCAGAGCTGCAGGAGCTTTAGCGCCCCCAGGGCGCCGTGTGGCCCCATTCACTTTTAACACAGTCTAAAAAATACACATCCAAAGTTTTTAGTCGTGCGTTGGGAGAAATCCACCTGCAGAGTGAAAAAACAGGAGCGCACCTTTAACATTAAACAGATGAACTGCAGAGGGCGCTGTCGTACCTGTAGAACGCACACCACTGTTTGAGAAGCACTGTCTGAGATAATATTAAATATATTCTTATTTGGGTTTCTCATTTATTCAGAAGAATGAAAACGTCACATTCAGTGAATCAAATCTGTTTCCTCTTTTCCCTTTCCTCGTCTCCCCTCTGATTGGTCGACAGCGCACGGCGACAGCAGAGGTGGGCGGTTCCAGGGTGTGACTGAGCTGCGATTGGCCGGTTTGGAGTTGACAGACGCCGCGTCTCGTTTGCTGCTACGCTACACGCCGCACCTCCAGAGGCTGGACCTGAGCTACTGCCCCCTACTGTCCGACCAAAGCATCGTCACCATCACCTCAGGGCTGTCCCCGCTCCGAGACAGGCTCACGCACCTGAGTGTGGCAGGTGAGAGGGGGGAGGGGTTCACCTGAGTGTGGCAGATGAGAGGGGGGAGCTGCTAACCCTGGACCTCTACACTGTTTTCCAAATTCTTATGCAAATGATTTTTTTTTCTCATTTTCCAAATTGTCGATATAAATGACGTCTTCATCATTTTCATCAGCCTTTAGAACAATTCAAATGTTTCTGAACAAACCCCAATGAAAACAGGATTTTATCAAAGATAAAATCTTCAAATTCACTGGTCCAAATTATTCTGCACATCAGAGTTTCAAACCGTGTTCTTGTTGAAGAACTGAAAATGGTCCTTTGTTTATTTTTCAGTCAGAAGCATTTGCATATTACTGAAATCCAAAGTTCTTTAATCCAAACATCTGAACAGGTCCAGTTCCAGTTGAACATTGGACCCTTATTTGACAGGAGCTTCACAATTCTGCATCCACTGAACTTGTGAGTTTGTGGAGAGTTTCTGGTTGAATTTCTTTGCAGGATGTCAGAATATCCTCCCAGAGCTGCTGTTTGGATGTGAACTGCCTCCCGCCCTCATAGATCTTTCACTTGAGGAGCTCCAGAGGTTCTCAATAGGGTTGAGGTCAGGGGAGGATGGGGCCACACCATGAGTTTCTCTTCTTTTATGTCCCAATGATGCAGAGGTGTTCCTCAGAGCATGAGATGGAGCATTGTCCTGCATGAAGATGATTTTACTACAGAAAACACGGTTCTTCTTCTTGTACCGTGGAAGAAAGTGTTCAGTCAGAAGCTCCACATACTTTACAGAGGTCATTTTCACACTTTCAGGGGCCTTAAAGGGCCCGACCAGCTCTCTCCCCATGATTCTGACCCAAAACATGAGTCCTCCACCTCCTCGCTGACGTCATAGCCTTGGGACATGGTGTCCGTCCACCAACCGTCCACCACTCCAACCATCTGGACCATCCAGGGTTCACGGCTCTCATCAGTGAACATCTGGGCCCCTGGAGCCGTTTCTGCTTGTGAGCTTTGTTTAAGGGAGGTCCAATAGAAGGTTTATGCAGAACTGCAAACCTCTGGAGGATCCTACACCTTGATGTTCTCTGGACTCCAGAGGCACCAGCAGCTTCAAATACCTGTTTGCTGCTTTGGCATTTTAGCAGCTGCTCTCTTAATCCGATGTGTTTGTCTGGCAGAAACTTTCCTCATTGTGGCTTTATCTGCACGAATCTGTGTGACTCTGAATCAGATACAAATCTCTTAATAGTTCGATGATCAGGCTTAAGTTTTGGTGAAACATCTAAGGTTTTCAGACCTTGTCCAAGGTTCAACTATTTCACTCTTTTCAGCACTAGATCCTTTTTCTTTCCCTTGTTTGAAAATGTTGCTCTGCTTAATAATGTGGAACGTCCTTCAGTGTTTTTCCTTTAACTGGACTCAACTGTAAACTCACTGAACCGGGACTAAACCAGGACTAAACCAGGACTGAACCAGGACTAAACCAGGACTGAACCAGGACTGAACCAGGACTAAACCAGGACTGAACCAGGACTAAACCAGGACTGAACCAGGACTAAACCAGGACTAAACCAGGACTGAACCAGGACTAAACCAGGACTGAACCAGGACTAAACCAGGACTAAACCAGGACTCTCTTGTCCCTCTGTCCCCCTGAAGAGGATTTTCTGGTTTGTCCTTGTGTGTCCTTCAGGTTGTTCTCGCTTGTCGGAGCAGTGCGTTCCTCTCCTCCGTCGCTGCTCGTCTCTTCAGACCGTGGACCTGCGCTGTTGTCCTCAGCTCTCCTCAGACTCCGCCCAGCTCCTACATCTCCCATCATCCTCTGCGGCACCCGCCACTTCCTGTCCCCCCTCCGCCACTTCCTGTCCGCCGGACGACAGGACGCTGCTAAAGAACAGCTAAAGACTACACTACTACAACCACCGCTCAATCAGGACTGCGTTTCCCACGATGCAATGCGTCTGACAGTATTTATTCTTATTATTATTGTGAGCGGCCGAGCGCAGAGGAAATGCCGTGATGTCACTTCCTGTACATATTTATCAGTGGAGGTGTTTGGACGAAGCAGAGACACGAAGCGCAAAACGCCATGTTTAGATTCTCCAGAAGAACACAGTGTACATGGGGTTTAAACCAGGTTTAGACCAGGTTTAGACCGAGTTTAGACCAGGTTTAGACCCAGTTTAGACCCAGTTTAGACCCAGTTTAGACCCGGTTTAATGCTGCTATAGTCCTAGTTTAATCCCTCTTTAGTCCTGGTTTAGACCTGGTTTAGTCCTGGTTTAGACCTGGTACCTGGTTTAGACCTGGTTTAGACCTGGTTTAATCCTCAGACTCTGGCGTGTCAGATCCTCTTGTGGCGTGCGGCGTTTCGTGTTTCTGAGTTTTTGGTACAAACAGGGAAAAGAGAAACTGAAGGCGCCCGGCGTCAAAGCGGCCATTTTAGATCCTCCTCCTCAAAATGGCCGCTCCCTCGCCATGGCGTCTTCACCGTGTACATATCGTTCTGTGTAAATATCTGTAGTTTACTGTAAATGACATCATCCTTCTCCAGCCAATCACGATGCACGTCCAGTCCTCAATATCATCTGCCTCAGCCAATCGCGTCACACGCCCAGTCTCCAGCCAATCACAGCCCGCCTCACTCATTTAAAGTATTACCTTTGTATTAACGGTGTTTTAACGGCTCCACCTCAGACCAGCCTGTGTGGGCGGGTGGACTTATGCGTATTAAAGCCTCACTATGTAACTTTTCTCATGGAGGGTCCCCGCCTGCTCCAGACTCAAATATTCAAATTTCCAAACTAAAGAACCGACTCCATATCGATTCTGAGACGATAAAGTAATTCTCCTGTACAAAACGATGGACTTTTTTCATGTTTCCTGAGGTGAAACTGAAACTCGAGCAGATGAAGCTCGAATTCACTCAAATGAATTCACTCAAATGAATTCACTCAAATGAATTCACTAAATCAGGTGATTTTTTTGCCATTTCAACACCTGCTCAAATGAGAGTTTAGTTTCAATACTAGTTTTAGTATTTTAATGTCTGATTTTTTTATACTGTTGACAGCCCGGCCCCTGTCCCTGCTCCTGCCCCTGTCCCTGTCCCTGCTCCTGCCCCTGCTCCTGCCCCTGTCCCTGCCCCTGTCCCTGCTCCTGCCCCTGTCCCTGCTCCTGTCCCTGCTCCTCCCCCTGTCCCGGCCACTGTCCCTGCTCCTGCCCCTGTCCCTGTCCTTGCTCCTGCCCCTGCTCCTGCCCCTGTCCCGGCCACTGTCCCTGCTCCTGCCCCTGCCCCTGCCCCTGCCCCTGCCCCTGCTCCTGCCCCTGTCCCGGCCACTGTCCCTGCTCCTGCCCCTGTCCCTGCCCCTGTCCTTGCTCCTGCCCCTGCTCCTGTCCCTGCCCCTGTCCCTGGCGGGTGAAACTGAAGATGGGTCAAATGCAGAGGACCGTAAAGCCTGAACCTGAACCTGAACCTGAACCTTCAGCGCACTTTAAGCTCGTTCTGTCGTCTCACATTTAAATTCAGATAAAAATAAAAACACAGTTGTGTTACAAACCCGACAGTGAAACAGAACGTACAGTTTTTACAAACGCACTTTTATTTGGTTTTTCTATCAAATTTCTGTTTTCGACTGTTTTTATGAACAAAACTCATAACAGTTTTTCACATTCAGATTCAACTAGAATCCGACAAGTTTCCCAGTAGAATTCATCCGTAAACTCTAAAGAAGAATCAGAATATAAATATAATGTTGGCTAGTGTGAGGCGTGTTTGTGGAGCTGGGCGCACCTGTCGCACCTGTCACCATGACGTTTTGAAGTAGGAAACATCACACAGAAACTGGGATGAACCATAATATTCACATAATATTCACATAATATTCACTCAATATTCACTCCTTTACTCCGCTGACATAAAACAGGAGGATCCTGAACAGCAGAATGTGTAAATAACTGGCCATAGAAGTGATGTACGGTCCCCTCTACAGGTCAGATCTGATCACAGGGCAGAAAAATGGCTAAACTCTGTCCACTTTTGCAAAGAAACTACACAGGAGAAATACTGAAATGTGTAGTTGATCTTTGACACTGAGCGATGTGTTTGTGCGGCTGGAGAATCAGAGTTTAACACCTGAAACCTGAACGGGGCCTCTGCGTTTACCCGCGGAACCGTTTCTTTGCATTTGGGGGAGATTTTCTCTTTTTTTTGTCTTTTCTGCCCTGCTGAGCTTAGGGGGGACACTGCATCACTTCTATGACTCATTCTAGAGACAAACTAAAGGGTTTTTCTATTATTTCTCCATTGCACCTCGGCTGTGTACAGTATCGTCCAAACCCTGTCCAAATGTTATTTTCTTTATTTTGGGGACAAACAGAAGACCTCAAATACATGAAAATAGAAAATGTAGAAATGGTCAAAATAAAAAAGTGTCGTGTACATTTAGAACGGTTTCTGGAGGGATTATGATTTTGGTCCAATATTATTTTATCGTCTTTTCTTCGGCGATATATCGTACTTCATAATGTGTTACGGTGACAGGTGTGCGGCGGGGGTCTGCGGCAGGTGGCGGGCGGCGTGCTCGCGTTTCCGTCGTGTTTTTGGCCCAAACTGAGCCTCATTCTTCAGCGTTTGCCTCACTGATTTCATTTTTTACACTTTTGTTTCTCAGGACTTTTGTATTTATTTGTGGCCGTGTGAGACATTCCTGTTTTTGTTTTTTACTCTCATTTTTAAGAACACACAAACCTCCTGTTGTGTAACATATTTTGTACATGTTTCGATGCGTTTCTTTGGTTTTAGTTGTAATATTTTTAAATGTGTGAACTGGCTGCGCACTGAGGGATTGTGGGTAATATTTAAATGTTTGGTAATGTTAGCTGTGAGTGGTTACCTTTACTGCACCGTCCCTCCAAAACGCCACGTTCAACAGAGGAACGTCCCCGAGCGCCGGAGTCTGTAAATACGACCAAAACTTCCAAATACAAAAATGTCAAAAATAATATTCAATAACTCGAATGTTTTTAGAATTGGAATGTTTCTCCCACAGTTTTAAACAATTTTGCTTTGTTTTAATGAAAGAGGCGATTCTCCAGCGTTTTAACGCTTTTCCTCATCAGAAACATGAACGTCTGAGTAATTCTCCAACCCTCTGTACGGTCAGCAGTACGAGGCTCCGCCCCCAAGTCTACGTCCCCCAGGCTCCCACAGTACGAGTCTGTACGAGGCTCCGCCCACAAGTCTACGTCCCCCAGGCTCCCACAGTACAAGTCTATACGAGGCTCCGCCCCCAAGTCTACGTCCCCCAGGCTCCCACAGTACGAGTCTGTACGAGGCTCCGCCCACAAGTCTACGTCCCCCATGCTCCCACAGTACGAGTCTGTACGAGGCTCCGCCCACAAGTCTACGTCCCCCATGCTCCCACAGTACGAGTCTGTAGGAGGCTCCGCCCACAAGTCTACGTCCCCCAGGCTCCCACAGTACGAGTCTGTACGAGGCTCCGCCCACAAGTCTACGTCCCCCATGCTCCCACAGTACGAGTCTGTACGAGGCTCCGCCCACAAGTCTACGTCCCCCAGGCTCCCACAGTACGAGTCTGTAGGAGGCTCCGCCCACAAGTCTACGTCCCCCATGCTCCCACAGTACGAGTCTGTACGAGGCTCCGCCCACAAGTCTACGTCCCCCAGGCTCCACACAACAATTCTCCATAAATACACAAAAACATGAGACAAAACTGAACACAACAACTGGACAAACCTGATGTGATGCAGGAGTTTGATTAGTGCGACGCACACTGAGTGTGTTGGGATAGAGCTCTGAAGGGGGAGGGACTTAGCACAGAGAGGCTGAGTGTGTTGGGATAGAGCTCTGAAGGGGGAGGGACTTAGCACAGAGAGCAAAGGGAGGGAACACTTCTAAAACATGTTAAACGTTGTTTTGGGCAAATAGAACATTTTCAAAACAAATCCCCCAGACTGAACGTGCACTAAATGTCCTTTAGCCTTTAGCATATAGCATACTCCTTCAATGGAATATTTGAATGTAGTTCTTCTATGTAATGGTGCAGTAAAGCTAATTCACGTTAGCGTAGTGTGTGTTAGCTGTTGCCACGGCGATGGTAAATATCTTTTATTGTTTTCGTGCCATATTCGATTCTAAAAATGGGTCAATGTTATATTTTATTTTTCTATTTTCGTTTTCACTGTGAGTCTTCTTTTCGCCGCATCTCCTCCGCCCGGCGACAAAGTACCAGAGCGCTCTGATTGGACGACATCCCTGAATCTGTAAAGCTCTTATCCAATCAGACGTCAGAACATATCCTTTAAAATGCACTGGATTGTCGCTCCTTTGTGGTTTACTTTTATCTTTTGCCAAATGTTTTTTTTTTTAATAATTTTGTTAAAAAGGGGCATTTTTACATTTGATTTGTTCTTTGTTTTGTTTTTTATCCATGATTCTTCCATTTCAGTCGATGGAATAAAAAAAAAAATGGTAAAAAAACGTGAAGAAGTTGGAACAAAAAGTAAAAGACCAACTTAAGGCAGCTATGTTTGAGCGACTACTGTAACTAATAAAGCTATGGGTTTGTTTCTACACCTGCCCCGCCCACGGACTCATTTTTACTTTCACTTTGACTGAGAACATTTTAATCTCGTGTTGCTCACACACTGAGATTTAAGACATGTTCTGATGTTTCTCCTCAAAAACAGACCTGGAGTTGTGTTTGTTTCATTCACATGTTTGAGGAACTCTTTATTATTAGTCTGTCTACATCTCCAAAGCTCCAAACGCTCTGTTCCACCTTGTGATGTCATGAAGTGGTAGTTTTCAAGTGAACAGCTCCTTTTACCTTTAGTCCAGTCGAGATCGACAATTCCAGGACTGAAATGATCCAAATGATTCTAGTGAAGGTGTGTGGAGTTTAAAAACACAGTGGAGCACTTCCTGTATCACCACATGATGACATCACAAGGTGGAACAGAGTGTTTTCAGTTTGAGAGAAGAACTCAGCTTCAGCTTTTAACGCTAACAAACGGTCCAAAGTCGACTCCCGGTGGATTTATGTGAATTAAAGGTTCACTGCGTAACATTTCTGGTGGAGGGTTCGCCCCCTGCTCTGGTGTCACTGCTCCCAACGGGTCAAATGCAGAGGAGCATAAAGTGCACCTCACCCTCACTTTGAGCTCGTATAACCACAGACTGTGCCGATAACGCACTTTTATTCAAATTATAATAAAAATCAAATGTGCTGTAACCTCGAACAGTTCTGTATTTCAAACGTGACATTTTCTCCTGTGACAATTTTTTTAAACACAACAGTTCTATCTGGTCGGTTTATAAAATTCTGATTAGCCATTAGTCATAAAAATCCACATTTAAAACACTTCACTGATAAAATACAAACAGTATTTAACATTAATAATAAACTTTAACCTCGTCTTTGTCGCCAAAACAAAAGAAAAACACCCATTACCTAAAAGTCTCTGTGGTTCTCTGTTCACACGTCAGAAATCTACAAAACCTTTAAAGGTGAAGGTGGATGGAAAAACTCGCCTCCTTATAGTGAGCGGGCTCGCATCTCCACAAACCTGACTCTTTCGTGGCCTGGAGGAGCCTCTGCTTGTTTCCACAGTTTGGCATAAAACGTTTTATTTCCATGGAACCATGCAGGTGACGTGTCACCTCCTGAAAGTTGCGTATTGTAGCTTTATCTTGTGTCACACTTCATAAATAATAATAATAATAATAATAATACATATTTACTTATGATGTTTTAAACTTTTCTCTTTGGTTTTATTGTGTTTTATTGTTTATACTCTGGGCTCTGGGTCAAACTGAGCTCTGCCAAAAACTACAAAAATATTCACACTCATTTAGGTTTACTGATAACGAGTCCCCTCTGTTAGCGCGGGGCCCGTCAGTGTCTGAGAGGGTGATATTTTTGTTGTAATTCTGTTTTCTGTGAATCTTCAAACACATGGCGCTGGCGTGGTGACGTAGAGACGTGATTGCGTGATATCCTTCCGCGGGAGAGCAGCGCGCGGCCTTTTGCACCGGAGCGTCACCGGAGCGTCACCGTGAAGCGCGTACCGGGCTGCGGAGCCTGTGGCACCGAGCGAAGCGAGACCAGAGCCCCGAGAGCCGAGACCAGAGCCCCGAGAGACCCCCGAGACCGGCCCCGACACAAGCCCGACACAAGCCCCACGCTCCGGACACGACCTGCCCGTCTGAACCGCCCCGACCCGCCTCGAGGACCGACACCCGGCAGCAGCTCCTCCCTCCCGAGAGAACCGCAGCGGCCGCGATGGAGCTCATCACGATCCTGGAGAAGACGGTGTCCCCTGGTGAGTACGGCCGGAGCGGGGCCGGAGCCGAGGCCCGCCCGCTGTCGGAGGCTCGGAGCCGGGCCTGGGCCGGTCTCGGTGCCGCAGCTTCAGGAGGGAAGGAAGTGTGACATTAGCCGCAGATGCTAACGTTGCTAAAGCTACAGCGACCTCTGTTTGTGAGACAGGCCGCAGATGTGGCATCTGTGCCGGCGTGTGTGACGGGACACCCCGGGCCGCGGCTTGGGCTGGACCGGGACTCGTCTTGGCGCAAAAGGGTTTGAAGTTTGAGGAGGAGCTGTCATTAGCCTCCGGAGCTAACGGTGCTAAAGTTCCAGCGGCCTCAGCTGTCGCAGAATGCCGCAGATCTCACACCCTCCCGGGCTTCGCTCTGAGCCCGGTCCCGGTGTGAGGTCCCGGTGTGGAGCTGTGTGCACCGGGGCTCTGGTGTGATTGCCCAGGGGTGTGCGCCTCTGAGCCAGGACAGAGGAGCGCAGAGCCCGGACACCTGCTCAGACCCTGCCCACGCCTGTTAGCTTTAGCCCCGCTGCTAAAGTTAGCGGCGTCACGCATGTCCCGGCTCCCGCTCCTCTGAGGCCGCTCAGAGGCTCTGCAGCCCGGGCACCGCGCTCCGCAGCTGCCCCGAGGGAAGACCCCTCTGAGAGGGTTAAATCAGTCCGCTGTGTTGGGTTTGGGCCGGTATTTTCCCATTTTCCGGTGCGGCTAATGGCACCAGGCTAACGGCACCGGGCTAACGGACCAGCGCAGCTCCACGCCTCGTTTTGCCGCTCTCATGACCCAAATGCGGCTTCACTCTGCGCTCTGACCCGCTGCTCTGGCCCGGGGCAGTAGCCGCGGGGTTTGTGGTTGTACCGGGGCTGTTCCGCCGCACCGGCCCGGGGGTAAGCGCAGTGTCCGGGGCGGTGCGGCTGAGACTGGCCGCCCGGTAACGGCGTCAGAACCGGAGCCAGAGCCGTGATTTGGGTCTGACCAGAGCGCGGAGGGTCGGAGCTGCGGATGGAGCGTGTACCGGAGCGTGTGCCGGAGCGTGTGGAGCCGCGGGCCCGGAGCCAGGGGTGGGTCTGTTTGCTGCACAAACTTGTTTCTCAGAGGCGGCGGCAGAGAAAAGAAAAATGAAAAGAAATTAAATAAAGTGAAATGTGTCTTTGGTCAAATTAGGATCAAATGAAATGAAAATAAACCGTGACCCGTGACGTCAGAGGTGAACGTGAACAGGTCTGCTCCTAACAGCTGACCTCACGTGACCTCTGACCCTAGAGTCAGTGGTGCCTGTTTACAGCTGTGGTACAGACGTATGGATCTGTGGTGTACGGGCTGTGGTTCTGACACATTCTGGAGTGTGAAAGAAGAAAACAGACGACAAACGATAATCAAACAGATTTGACCAAAAAACAGTTTTCTTTAAATCTCCTGAATCACAAACACTGACCCTGAACTTCAGTCTGTGTTCTGATGTTCTGATGTTCTTCCTCAAAATCAGACCTGCAGTCGTGTTTGTTTCTTTCACATGTTTGAGGAACTCTTTATTATTAGTCTGTCTACATCTCCAAAGCTCCAAACGCTCTGTTCCACCTTGTGATGTCATCAAGTGGTAGTTTTCAAGTGAACAGCTCCTTTTTCCTTTAGTTCAGTCGAGATCGGCAAATCCAGGACTGAAATGATCCAAATGATTCTAGTGAAGGTGTGTGGAGTTTAAAAACACAGTGGAGCACTTCCTGTATCACCACATGATGACATCACAAGGTGGAACAGAGTGTTTTCAGTTTGAGAGAACTCGTGTTAAATCTTCAGGTTTGTGTGTTAAACATGTGAATGAAACAAACACAACTCCAGGTGTTTGTGACGAGGTCAGAATAGAATATTACGAGTAATTTTTTTAAAAACACGACAACAAACGAACGCTTCAGTTTGTTTTTGTGATGAGTCACGAGGCACTTCCAACTTCAGCTCAAACTCTCCGTAGAACAGAAAAACAACAGGATTTAACACAAGAGCAAAGAAAAAGCACCACATAAATACTGACCCCAAACATCAGCGGTGGAACGTACTCAAGTAAAAGTAGTAAAGTACTCAAGTAAAAGTAGTAAAAGCGGGTACCTGTACTTTCTACTACAGTACTTCAGGTACCTGTACCTGTACTTGTACTACTGTAGTACATTTTGGAACAGGACTGAAAAATAAAAGTATTTTTATTATGGTTTTAGAGCCAAAGTCTTGGATTTGACACGTTTGTACAGAATCGCTGCATTCGAAGCTTCGTTACACCTCAAAATCTGTGAGAAATACTTTACTTTTTACTCTTTAAGTACATTTTTAAACAGATTCTTTAATACTTAAGTAGGTTTTTCATGTGGTACTTTTACTTGAGTATTTCTTTGTTCTGGTCTCTGTACTTTTACTTGAGTACCAAAATGGAGTACTTATTCCAGCCCTGTCAAACATGGCGTAGTGTCTGTGGAGATCTCAGCAGGGTCACAGTGAGAGTCTGGCGGGGCTCTTGCGGGGCTCTGGTGGGGTCTGGTGGGGTCTGGCGGGGCTCTGGTTGGGTCTGGCGTACTTTGGCGGGGCTCTGGCGGGCTGTGGTGGGGCTCTGGCGGGGCTCTGGCGTACTTTGGCGGGGCTCTGGTGGGGTCTGGCATACTTTGGCGGGGCTCTGGCATACTTTGGCGGGGCTCTGGCGTACTTTGGCGGGGCTCTGGCGTACTTTGGCGCGGCTCTGGCGGGCTGTGGTGGGGCTCTGGCGTACTTTGGCGGGGCTCTGGTGGGGTCTGGCGTACTTTGGTGGGGTCTGGCGTACTTTGGTGGGCTCTGGCGTACTTTGGCGGGGCTCTGGTGGGGTCTGGTGTACTGTGGCGGGGCTCTGGTGGGGTCTGGCGTACTTTGGCGGGGCTCTGGCGGGCTGTGGTGGGGCTCTGGCGGGCTGTGGTGGGGCTCTGGCGTACTTTGGTGGGCTCTGGCGTACTTTGGTGGGCTCTGGCGTACTTTGGCGGAGCTCTGGTGGGGTCTGGTGTACTTTGGCGGGGCTCTGGCGGGCTGTGGTGGGGCTCTGGCGTACTTTGGTGGGCTCTGGCGTACTTTGGTGGGCTCTGGCGTACTTTGGCGGGGCTCTGGTGGGGTCTGGCGTACTTTGGTGGGGTCTGGCGTACTTTGGTGGGGTCTGGCGTACTGTGGCGGGGCTCTGGCATACTTTGGCGGGGCTCTGGTGGCATCTGGTGTACTTTGGTGGGCTCTGGCGGGCTCTGGTGGCCTCTGGCGTACTTTGGCGGGGCTCTGGTGGGGTCTGGCGTACTTTGGTGGGGTCTGGCGTACTTTGGTGGGGTCTGGCGTACTTTGGTGGGGTCTGGCGTACTTTGGTGGGGTCTGGCGTGCTTTGATGGGCTCTGGCGGGCTGTGGTGGGGTCTGGCGTACTTTGGTGGGCTCTGGCGGGCTCTGGTGGCCTCTGGCGTACTTTGGCGGGGCTCTGGTGGGGTCTGGCGTACTTTGGTGGGGTCTGGCGTACTTTGGTGGGGTCTGGCGTGCTTTGGTGGGCTCTGGCGGGCTGTGGTGGGGTCTGGCGTACTTTGGCAGGGCTCTGGTGGGGTCTGGCGTACTTTGGCGGGCTGTGGTGGGGTCTGGCGAACTTTGGCAGGGCTCTGGTGGGGTCTGGCGTACTTTGGTGGGCTCTGGCGGGCTGTGGTGGGGTCTGGCGTACTTTGGCGGGGTGTACTTTGGCGATGAGCCTGTTTCCTGCTTTGAATAACTTGTTGTCAAACTGGTCTGACTTGATAAATGTTTTTCATTTGAGTTTTGTTCAAACTCACGGAGCTTTGAGCTGCTGTCATAAAATCTGCAGTTGGGACACGTTTCAAAGCAAAGATCTCAAACAGAAATGAGACGAATCCTGATCAGAATCACAACTTTAGTCTAATATTGTCCTTTTGTGAGATCTGCAGTGTCCCAGTGTGTCAGATGCCCTCCCTGTGTCTCCATGGGGTCTTGTTCTGACCCTTTAGTTCAGACTCCACAAACATGAAACGCCTGAAGAAAATGATCTAGAGATTTTTTTTCCATGTTTTTATTTTTGGTTTGGACAGAAGAAGGTCTTGTGTTGGAATTTCATCTTATTTTTCCAAAAAGCAGCTCTAGAACGTCAACGAAGATGTCACATAAAATAAAAATTGTCAGGCTGAACTTGAAACTTGGACTGAACCAGGACTGAACCAGGACTTTGAGCCGTGGAGGAAAAGAAGATTCAGATTCAGAGGCTCTAGTTTCGTACCGGTTTGAGTTTTTTTTTTTACGTGTTTGAGCGTTTCCAGCGCTGTGGCAGAGTGGTTAGCCTTCTGTTTCTGGGAATAGAACCCTCGTCTTTTCCAAACGGGCTGGGTTCTTGCCAGGGATGTTCAAAAATATTGAAATATCAATGTATCGTATTGTTTAATTTGATGATACAGTATCGATATCGTGGGCTTCTGTATCGATATATTGCCAAAAGTATTTTTAGGTACATTTGACTAAATTCTTTCGTGTAAGAGCTACAGTTGTGTCGACATTTTCACTGTTTGGAGTAAAATGGGCGTTTTTCATATTCACTCTGCACAAACTTAATGGACTTTTAGTATCAGAGCCTTTTTTTAGCCTTTGTTTTTCACTGAACCGTATCGAATCAATTTGAAATATATCGTATTGAATCGATACCTCACTGTGTCGAAAAACATATCGTATCGTGGCCTGTGTATCGTATCGGCAGCTTCTTAATGATACCAGCCCTAGTTGGTGCTGTGTGGAGTTTGCATGTTCTCTCTGTGTCTGGGTGTTTCCTCTAAACAGCTGCAGCTGCGCCCCCTTCAGGTCGTCTGCCCGCGGCGTTCTGAATTAAACCTGTGCTGAAGAACTACAAATTTTGAAAGATAATTAATCAAAAGTATAATCTGGATGCCCACCTGCCCTGAGAACTGGTAATGGATGTTTTATACCCGCCTGGCTGTGCCCGCGCCCTGAAGCTGCAGGGCTTTGGCCATGATGATGGTGACTGTACCCCAGGGGACGACGATCTCCTCAAAAGGGACTGTCACATTTTCTTGGAGCTGGATCACGATTTAGATTTTGTCCCGATAATCGCTCGATCGACTTAAGGTTCAGAGCTCGACAAAGCTTCAGGTTCAGAGCAGGAGGACGGAGCTTCAGGTTCAGAGCAGGAGGACGGAGCTTCAGGTTCAGAGCAGGAGGACGGAGCTTCAGGTTCAGAGCAGGAGGACGGAGCTTCAGGTTCAGAGCAGGAGGACGGAGCTTCAGGTTCAGAGCAGGAGGACGGAGCTTCAGGTTCAGAGCAGGAGGACGGAGCTTCAGGTTCAGAGCAGGAGGACGGAGCTTCAGGTTCAGAGCAGGAGGACGGAGCTTCAGGTTCAGAGCAGGAGGACGGAGCTTCAGGTTCAGAGCAGGAAGACGGAGCTTCAGGTTCAGAGCAGGAAGACGGAGCTTCAGGTTCAGAGCAGGAAGACGGAGCTTCAGGTTCAGAGCTCGAGGACGCTTCAGGTTCAGAGCTCGAGGACGGAGCTTCAGGTTCAGAGCTCGGTGCTGTATGTTTGGGTCAGTATTTCTCACTGGGACTTTTCCTTCGTGGTTATTTTTGGCTCTGAGGTTTAAACCGTAAACCTCTGACTCATTACAGAAACAAAGTGGAACTCTGCTGTTTATTGCTGTTATTTTTTTAAACGATATTATAATTTTAGAACAGTTTTTTGGGGGGTTTTGTGTCATAAAGCTCTAATATTGTTTTTATTGTCTGTAATTTGGCACAAACGAGGCTCTGACCTCCAACACTCAGAGCGTTTACAACAGAGAGGGAAAGTGTCTTGCCTAAGGACACAACAATAGTGTTGGGTTCAAACTCCACTCAGACAAATCTTCAAGCCCTGATGAAGAGCCAGGAAGGGCACCTGGTTTAAAGTCTGCAGAGTAGAAGCGACGTTTTAGAAATGTGACAATTATTTGAAATTCTGTTTCAGACCGAAATGAACTGGAGGCAGCGCAGAAGTTTCTGGAGCAGGCGGCCATGGAGAACCTGGTGAGTTGTCCTCTGCATCATCTGCATCCTCTGCTCCTCTGACCCTCTGCTCCTCTCCTCTCCTCCTGGTGGAGCTGTCCAAGGTTCTGGCTTAGCTCCTTCCTCTTCCTCTCCTTGTCCTCTTCTGCTCTATCCCTCTCTCCTCCTCTCCTCTAACCCTCTCTCCTCTCTTCTTCTTCTCTCCAGCCCCTGTTCCTGGTGGAGCTGTCTAAGGTCCTGGCTAACCCCGGGAACACTCAGGTAGCTCGTGTCGCCGCCGGGCTCCAGATCAAAAACTCGGTGACGTCCAAAGACCCGGAGCTGAAGGCGCAGTATCAGCAGCGCTGGCTCGCCATCGACGTCAACGCCAGGAAGGAGATCAAGAAATACGTAAGAACGAGCGCCGCGCCGAGCACCGCACCAGGCGCTCACGGGGTTAAAGGGGTGGGGTCTGTGGGGAATTAACCGCCAACACATCACTTTTACATCACTATCCTACTCCATGTTCTTACGCTGTTCCTCATCACAAACCTGCCTGAAGAGGTTTGAGTCATCGAGAGATCTCTGCTGGGGCCTATTCTGTACGAGGCTCCACCCACAAACCTACGTCCCCCATGCTCCCACAGTACGAGTCTGTACGAGGCTCCGCCCACAAGTCTACGTCCCCCAGGCTCCCACAGTACGAGTCTGTACGAGGCTCCGCCCACAAGTCTACGTCCCCCAGGCTCCACACGACAATTCTCCATAAATACACAAAAACATGAGACAAAACTGAACACAACAACTGGACAAACCTGATGCGATGCAGGAGTTTCATTAGTGCGACGCACACGGAGTGTGTTGGGATAGAGCTCTGAAGGGGGAGGGACTTAGCACAGAGAGCAAAGGGAGGGGAGAAATTTCTAAAACAAAAGAATAAAAGAACATGGAGATCTGAATGTGACACGTGTTACAGTGAAAACCCCAGAATGAAATACCCCGACCCCGACTTTAACCAGACACAGTTTTGGTGTTTCTGGGTGTGATTGTGTGTTTATTGTGTGTGTTTGTGTGTTCAGTGTGTGTAACTGCCTGTATGTCCCTCAGGTGCTGCAGACTCTGGGGACAGAGAATTATCGTCCCAGTTCTGCGTCTCAGTGTGTGGCGGGAATCGCCTGTGCCGAGATCCCGGTGAACCAATGGCCCGACCTGATCCAGGAACTGGTGAAGAACATGACCAACCCCCAGAGCACCGAGCACATGAGGGAGAGTACCCTGGAGGCCATCGGGTACATCTGCCAGGACATCGTGAGTACTACTACTGCTACAGTCCCTGACAAAAGTCTTGTCGCTTATCCATTTTGTAGAAACAAAAGCTTATAACCTGACTTTAAATTAATCGATTGGTTTTAGAAATGTCTCATATTAAAGCTAAAACCCTCCCAAATTATGCTTAATATACTAAAATAAATTTGCTTCACTGAAGAAAGATTGATCATTTAATGAACACAGAAAGGTCAGATTTTGGCAAGACAAAAGTCTTGTCGCCTACAGAAAATTGAACAAATAATTTACTTCAAATACAAAAATATGTTGCATAGCGTCAGTGAATTAAGTAGTGGTGCTGTGAGATCCATATTTAATATCTTGTATGACTTCCATGAGCTTGAAGGACTGCATCCATGTGGTTCGACAATGATTCATACAATTTGTTGATGAAGTCATCAGGAATAGCAAAGAAAGCAGTCTTACATGCCTCCCAGAGTTCATCAAGATTCTTTGGTTTTGCCTTCCATGCTTCCTCTTTCATTCTACCCCAGACATGCTCAATGATGTTCATGTCTGGTGACTGGGCTGGCCAGTCCTGAAGCACCTTGATCTTCTTCGCCTTGAAGAACTTAGATGTAGAGATAGAAGCATGCGATGGAGCACCATCCTGCTGCAAAATTTGACCCCTTTTATGGTTGGGAATGTAAGAGGTAGCTAATACTTCTTGATATTTTAGGCTATTGATATTGCCTTCCACCCTGCAAATGTCTCGCACACCCCCATACTGGATGTAACCCCAGACCATGATTTTTCCGCCACCAAACTTAACTGTTTTCTGGGTGAATCTTGGATCCATGCGGGCTCCAGTAGGTCTCCTGCAATATTTGCGGCGGCTGTGATGTAATTCAACCGAGGATTCATCTGAGAAATCCACCTTCTGCCACTTTTCCAGTGTCCATCCTTTTAGCAGGCTGTGGGCCTTGGCAAATGCCACACGGTTTTTTAATTGCCTTTTGTTTAGTGCTGGTTTCTGTGCACTGATTCGACCATGGAGGCCATTTCGAGACAGAATTCTACAAACTGTTCTGGTTGACACAGGGACTTGAGGTGACCAGGCCTGGTGGAGCTCTGCTGCAGTGGAAAAGGGGCTGGCCTTGGATTTTCAAATCAACAAACGGTCCTCCCGAGCAGTTGTCTTGCGGGGTCTGCCGGACCTGGGCTTGTCAAAAACATCTCCAGTCTTTTCAGATCTTTTTCTTATTCTTTGTACTTGACGCTGAGACACATTGAAGGTGTCAGCCACCTCAGCAGTGGATCTGGTCTTCAGCCTCTTGATAATTAACGCTTTGGTCTCAGGGTGGATCTTAGGCATGTTGTCAGAGGTCAAGTTGCAGTTGATGTGAAGGTCTGGTGTTCTGGGGTTCTTTTTATACACACCCACTAATTGATTGATCAGTAACTGATCACAGGTGAGGCTGTAATCTAGGATTGGGTGCATCATATGACAAGGCGACAAGACTTTTGTCTTGCCAAAATCTGACCTTTCTGTGTTCATTAAATGATCAATCTTTCTTCAGTGAAGCAAATTTATTTTAGTATATTGAGCATAATTTGGGAGGGTTTTAGCTTTCATATGAGACATTTCTAAAACCAATCGATTAATTTAAAGTCAGGTTATAAGCTTTTGTTTCTACAAAATGGAAAAGCGACAAGACTTTTGTCAGGGACTGTACTGCTACTGCTACAACCACATGTACTACCGCTACTACTACTGCTGCAAATACTACTACTACTGCACATGAGGGAGAGTACCCTGGAGGCCATCGGGTCACTCTGTCCTCCGCTCTGTGAGCCGCCTCTCTTCTGTCAGTCTGTCCCAGGGCAGCTGTGGCTACAGGAGGAGGAGCTTTGAGCGTCTACAAAAGTACTTCATACTAATGCAGGACTACTGCACTCCTGTACTGCACGACTACGCGACTACTGCACTCCTGTACTACGCGACTACTGCACTCCTGTACTACGCGACTACTGCACTCCTGTACTACGCGACTACTGCACTCCTGTACTACGCGACTACTGCACTCCTGTACTACGCAACTACTGCACTCCTGTACCTGTACTACGTGACTACTGCACTCCTGTACTAACTGCTCTTTTGTATGTATGTATGTGTGTTGTGTTGTATGTATGTGTGTGTGTTGTATATATGTGTGTAGGACCCAGAGCACCTGCAGGAAAAGGCCAATCAGATCCTGACGGCGATAATCCAGGGAATGAGGAAAGAAGAACCGAGTAACAACGTGAAACTCGCCGCCACCAACGCCCTCCTCAACTCTCTGGAGTTCACCAAGGCCAACTTCGACCGCGAGGTACTACTTCTGCTACTGCTACTACTGCTACTACTACTGCTACTGTGCCCGTGTGTGTGTGCAGTTGTGTATCTCGTTGTGTAACATGTGTGTGTTTCAGTCGGAGCGTCACTTCATCATGCAGGTGGTGTGTGAAGCCACACAGTGTCCAGACACCAGGGTGAGTGACGTCAGGAGGAGGAGCATTCTGACTCTTATTGTGATTCTGACTCTTATTGTGATTCTGACTCTTATTGTGATTCTGATTCTTAGTGTGATTCTGACTCTTAGTGTGATTCTGACTCTTAGTGTGATTCTGACTCTTAGTGTGATTCTGACTCTTCGTCCTGTTCCCACCGAAAGCGTCTGGCAAGTGATTTGGCGACATGTTAACCCTACGTGAAGGCGCGCTGACGCGTGAGTAACGGTTCTGCGGCGCGAATGTGCGTATTGAGCAGCACAAATTGAGCGGCGCGATTGTGCGAATCTGGCGTTGACGCGTGAATTCACAAAGCGGGAAGGACACGCGAATGAAACGGCGACTTCGCCAAAGTTGAAAATGTTGAACTTTCTGCGTCTGTTCAAGTCACATTAACCAATCAGAGGCCGTGTTCTGAAGGTCACGTAAGTTCAGCAGAGCAGGACCGACTCTCTCTTCCTCTCCTTTTATTCTGTCTCTCTCTTCCTCCTTTATTCTGTCGCTCTCTCCTCCTCTCCTTTTATTCTGTCGCTCTCTTCCTCCTTTATTCTGTCGCTCTCTCCTCCTCTCCTTTTATTCTGTCGCTCTCTCTTCCTCTCCTTTATTCTGTCGCTCTCTCCTCCTCTCCTTTTATTCTGTCGCTCTCTTCCTCCTTTATTCTGTCGCTCTCTCCTCTCCTTTTATTCTGTCGCTCTCTTCCTCCTTTATTCTGTCGCTCTCTCCTCCTCTCCTTTTATTCTGTCGCTCTCTTCCTCCTTTATTCTGTCGCTCTCTCCTCTCCTTTTATTCTGTCGCTCTCTCCTCTCCTTTTATTCTGTCGCTCTCTCTTCCTCTCCTTTATTCTGTCGCTCTCTCCTCCTCTCCTTTATTCTGTCGCTCTCTCCCTCTCCTTTATTCTGTCGCTCTCTCCTCTTCTCCTTTATTCTGTCGCTCTCTCCTCCTCTCCTTTATTCTGTTACTCTCTTCCTCTCCTTTATTCTGTCGCTCTCTCCTCTTCTCCTTTATTCTGTCGCTCTCTTCCTCTCCTTTATTCTGTCGCTCTCTCCTCTTCTCCTTTATTCTGTCGCTCTCTCCTCCTCTCCTTTATTCTGTCGCTCTCTTCCTCTCCTTTATTCTGTCGCTCTCTCCTCTTCTCCTTTATTCTGTCGCTCTCTCCTCCTCTCCTTTATTCTGTCGCTCTCTTCCTCCTTTATTCTGTCGCTCTCTCCTCCTCTCCTTTTATTCTGTCGCTCTCTTCCTCCTTTATTCTGTCGCTCTCTCCTCCTCCTTTTATTCTGTCGCTCTCTCCTCTCCTTTAGTCTGTCGCTCTCTCTTCCTCTCCTTTATTCTGTCGCTCTCTCCTCTCCTTTATTCTGTCGCTCTCTCTTCCTCTCCTTTATTCTGTCGCTCTCTCCTCTTCTCCTTTATTCTGTCGCTCTCTCCTCCTCTCCTTTATTCTGTTACTCTCTTCCTCTCCTTTATTCTGTTACTCTCTTCCTCTCCTTTATTCTGTTACTCTCTTCCTCTCCTTTATTCTGTCGCTCTCTTCCTCTCCTTTATTCTGTCGCTCTCTCCTCTTCTTTATTCTGTCGCTCTCTCATCTTCTCCTTTATTCTGTCGCTCTCTCCTCCTCTCCTTTTATTCTGTCGCTCTCTCCTCCTCTCCTTTTATTCTGTCGCTCTCTTCCTCTCCTTTATTCTGTCGCTCTCTCCTCCTCTCCTTTATTCTGTCGCTCTCTTCCTCTCCTTTATTCTGTCGCTCTCTTCCTCTCCTTTATTCTGTCGCTCTCTTCCTCTCCTTTATTCTGTCGCTCTCTCCTCTTCTCCTTTATTCTGTCGCTCTCTCCTCCTCTCCTTTTATTCTGTCGCTCTCCTCTCCTTTATTCTGTCGCTCTCTCCTCTCCTTTATTCTGTCGCTCTCTCCTCTCCTTTATTCTGTCGCTCTCCTCCTCTCCTTTATTCTGTCGCTCTCCTCCTCTCCTTTATTCTGTCGCTCTCTCCTCTTCTCCTTTATTCTGTCGCTCTCTCCTCCTCTCCTTTTATTCTGTCGCTCTCTCCTCCTCTCCTTTTATTCTGTCGCTCTCCTCTCCTTTATTCTGTCGCTCTCTCCTCTCCTTTATTCTGTCGCTCTCTCCTCTCCTTTATTCTGTCGCTCTCCTCCTCTCCTTTATTCTGTCGCTCTCTCCTCCTCTCCTTTTATTCTGTCGCTCTCTCCTCCTCTCCTTTTATTCTGTCGCTCTCTTCCTCCTTTATTCTGTCGCTCTCTCCTCCTCCTTTTATTCTGTCGCTCTCTCTTCCTCTCCTTTAGTCTGTCGCTCTCTCCTCTCCTTTATTCTGTCGCTCTCTCTTCCTCTCCTTTATTCTGTCGCTCTCTCCTCCTCTCCTTTATTCTGTTACACTCTTCCTCTCCTTTATTCTGTCACTCTCTTCCTCTCCTTTATTCTGTCGCTCTCTCCTCTTCTCCTTTATTCTGTCGCTCTCTCATCTTCTCCTTTATTCTGTCGCTCTCTCCTCCTCTCCTTTTATTCTGTCGCTCTCTCCTCTCCTTTATTCTGTCGCTCTCTCTTCCTCTCCTTTATTCTTTCGCTCTCTCTTCCTCTCCTTTATTCTGTCGCTCTCTCCTCTCCTTTATTCTGTCGCTCTCTCTCTTTATTCTGTCGCTCTCTTCCTCTCCTTTTATTCTGTCGCTCTCTCCTCCTCTCCTTTATTCTGTCGCTCTCTCCTCCTCTCCTTTTATTCTGTCGCTCTCTCCTCCTCTCCTTTTATTCTGTCGCTCTCTTCCTCCTTTATTCTGTCGCTCTCTCCTCCTCCTTTTATTCTGTCGCTCTCTCCTCTCCTTTAGTCTGTCGCTCTCTCTTCCTCTCCTTTAGTCTGTCGCTCTCTCCTCTCCTTTATTCTGTCGCTCTCTCTTCCTCTCCTTTATTCTGTCGCTCTCTCTTCCTCTCCTTTATTCTGTCGCTCTCTCCTCCTCTCCTTTATTCTGTTACTCTCTTCCTCTCCTTTAGTCTGTCACTCTCTCCTCTTCTCCTTTATTCTGTCGCTCTCTCATCTTCTCCTTTATTCTGTCGCTCTCTCCTCCTCTCCTTTTATTCTGTCGCTCTCTCCTCTCCTTTATTCTGTCGCTCTCTTCCTCTCCTTTTAATTCTGTCGCTCTCTCTCTTTATTCTGTCGCTCTCTTCCTCTCCTTTTATTCTGTCGCTCTCTCCTCCTCTCCTTTTATTCTGTCGCTCTCTCCTCCTCTCCTTTATTCTGTCACTCTCTCCTCCTCTCCT
>CM057101.1:29661430-29713930 GCA_029959045.1 Taenioides sp. WSHXM2023 | reverse complement strand
TCGTCCCCATGTTTGGATTTAAACAGATTTCAGACACTCTGGAGGCGCTGGAAATGACGTCTGTTTGGAGCTTTACTGATCACTGTTAGCCTCACTGTTAGCCTCACTGTCGGCCTCACTGTCGGCCTCACCGTCGGCCTCACCGTCGGCCTCACCGTCGGCCTCACCGTCGGCCTCACCGTCGGCCTCACCGTCGGCCTCACTGTTTAACCATGAAAATTCAGGAAACACCCCCAGCCCACATTCTGTATAAAAAAGTGTTCTAAGTGAGTGTGGCATCTCCACAGCTCCACTCAGATGAAGCTCCCGTTGCCAACGGTTACAGGAGCAAGTCTGGAGCCAGGTCCATATTTGGAAATCCGACCGCGAGTATCATAGCAACCACAAGAGCCAATCATGACTGAGGTCGTTAAATGTGCCCGCCCTTCTCACGGGAAAGCGGGATGGGGGTTGCGTAGCAATGAAACGCCCTAGCTGTCAATCAAACGGGAGCGACCTCGGGAAATGAAGGCGTCTCATTGGTCCGTTATTTATGTTCAGATCTTGAAAAACTCCAGATTCTGTGTCGCGGCTTCAGAAGAACATTTAAGACCAAAACACCGAGGCCACAGCAGCAGGTCCAGAGAAAAGCCACAAGATCCCAAAGTGAGTCACTGGAGCCAGAGTCGGAAGAGCCGCCTGGAGCACTTCCTGTTTGGAACACGGCGGCTAACGCGTTAGCTCTGTCCGTTCATATGTCCGGCCCCGGCCACAGGTGTGTTTGCTCTACAGTTTTAGTACAAATACAGAAATTATGACAGTAAAACTTCTTTTAACGTTCCGGGCGTTTCGTCTGTGGCTGATCTTTGTGTTGTTGTGGTCCGGGGGCGATATCGATACTCGATACTAGAATTCAATGCCCGTTTCTCTTTTTGCCCTGGCCCAGTCTCTGTGCCCTTTTTTGCACATTTACTTTAAGATAAACCTGTGGACCTGCTGTGGGATTAAAAGATAAATATCGATATCGGCTCAGAGTTCACATCGGCCGATCTCTGGTGATGTTATTCGAGGTTCCTTTCTGTTCTTGGCGTTTTCTTCTGGCTGTGGTTCTGTTTGGTTCTTTTTACGTTTTGTTTGGTTCTTGTTCTGATCTTTGACGTTCCTTTTGGTTCCAGGCGTTCTCGTCTCTGGCTGAAGCTGCGTACGAAGCCACAGAAGCGGCAGAGGAGCAGGAGGAACCGGCCACCTACTGTCTGTCCTCCACCTTTGAGCTCATCGTGGAGAAGCTTCTGGAGACCACAGACCGGTGAGAACCTCTGCAGAACGTGTGTGTCTCCTGTGTTCTGCATAAAAACATCTCACCCTGTAGTTTCGATCTGTACAAACACGTTCTGAAATGTCCCTGTGTGTCAGATGCCCTCCCTGTGTCTCCATGGGGTTTTATTCTGCATAAAAGCAGTTTAGAGCTCCACAAACATGTTCTGAACGTGATTCTCGTATTCAGTTGTCAGTTCAGTGTTTCTGTCGATTCATCTGGTTTAAAATGTGAAATCTGTGGAAGAGGGACAAACATCAAGTCAAACACAAACTTGATATTTGAAATCAGGATTGGATCTCGTACCCAAAGCCGTCCTGGTTTGGCTGAACAGTGACTCTGAGGACGGTTAAACCGGTTAGACCTTTCTTCACTGGTCTCATGTTCTCCGTCTTCTCTCATCTGGTTTTGTTTCTTGGTTTATCTTGTGTGTTTTATTTTATTTTATTTCTTGTGTTTCAGACCGGACGGGCATCAGAATAACCTGCGGTCCGCGGCGTACGAGGCCCTGATGGAGATCGTGAAGAACAGTGCTAAAGACTGTTACCCGGCGGTGCAGAAGATCACGCTGGTGATCATGGAGAGGCTCAGACACGTCCTGCAGATGGAGGTCAGACCAGACGCTCGTTTTTATTTCTGTTATTTAAAGGTGCACTGTGTAAAGCGGCGTTCACCTGCAAAGTGGACGTGCGTTCAGGGCGTCCTGCGTTTTGCGTGGCGAGAATCTTCTGTTGGTGCGGAGCGTCTTGACCATTCAGGACAT
This sequence comes from Taenioides sp. WSHXM2023, assembly GCA_029959045.1. Classification (NCBI taxonomy): domain Eukaryota; kingdom Metazoa; phylum Chordata; class Actinopteri; order Gobiiformes; family Gobiidae; genus Taenioides; species Taenioides sp. WSHXM2023. Next base: position 29,711,873 of record CM057101.1, on the reverse strand, counting down.
TGATGCGTCCACCACCAGAAGGTGAAAAAGCTGAACTTTTGGCGTTGGAACAGAGTCAGCCAATCAGGAACGACGATCCTGTGACGTAGAGACATTATCCAGAAGGAGAAGAGAAAGAGCAGGAGCCACAGTTTAATTTAGCTATCTCCATGGAGACGAGCAGGCCACATCACCAGGGCAAGTCACAGGTCAGATCTGTGGAGACGTGGGCTCGCTCACAGAAGTCATCCATGTTTTTGTGGTAGTTTTGAGAAAAAAAAATCCTGTAATTGACTAAATATAAGATGTTTGTTTAATGCCGTACTGTGGAATATCTCAGGCAGCGCTATAACGTCACCATGGAGACGAGCAGACGGCAGACCCTCCACCAGAAAAGTTACACAGTGCACCTTTAAGAAACGGTGAACTTCAGTTCACATGAGACATGTGATCTCATTTCATCGTTTTAATTGGTTCAAAGTTCTGATGTTGGTCTGTTTGTTTGTTTGTTTTTTTAAAGCTGTGACCTTTGACTTTTGACCTTCGTCTGTTTCAGTCTCACATCCAGAGCACGTCCGACCGGATGCAGTACAACGACCTGCAGTCCCTCCTCTGCGCCACGCTCCAGGTCAGAACAAACTCTCCTCTTATTGGTCGGAACAAACTCTCCTCTTATTGGTCGAAACAAACTCTCCTCCTATTGGTCGGAACAAACTCCAATTTCCATATCCACCGACGTTCTTCCCAGGGGACACGGAAACGGCCCCATGTTTCCTCACATGCGCTCATCTTTAGTTTCACCGAAAATCAAATATTTTCCAGCTTTAGGCAGGACATGATCTTGTAACCACGTGAATATGAAGCAGGGTTTGTGTCCTTCCAAAAAGCACCAGCACAGGGTTTGGTTCCAACCCGATTCTGAATACCTGGAGTGTTAAAAATGTTCCTCCAGTCGGTTTGGAGACGTGAGCCTGACCAGAACATCCACACCTGCTGCTGACCCTGTAAATGGAGATGAAAGTACTTCCTGTTCCTGCTCATCTTCGCTCATCGTCATGTTTTGTTTCTGTTTTTATAGAATGTTCTCCGGAAAGTGCAGCACCAGGACGCCCTCCACATCTCCGACGTCGTCATGGAGAGTCTGCTCAGAATGTTCCAGAGTACGGCGGGCTCTGGGGGCGTGCAGGAGGACGCGCTCATGGCTGTGTCCACGCTGGTCGAAGGTACAGCGCCCCCTGCAGACACACATACACACGTTAGATGATAAACTAAAACAGGCTGACGTCATGACAGACTCCACAGAGCATCACGGTCACTTGTCTCTTTCAGTTTTGGGAGCAGATTTTCAGAAGTACATGGACGCCTTCGAACCGTTCCTCGTGATCGGTCTCAAGAACCACGCAGAGTATCAGGTCAGTGGAAAGTCACGTCAGGTTTTTACGTGTTTTTGTTTTGAGAGCCCAGATCTTTGAGGAGTTCCTCAGAGTTCCTCTAAACTCCACTGTGACATAAACGTGTGGATCAGATCTTTTCTCTCTCTCGTCTTCTTCTGGAGTGACGTTCGTTCCTCTCTCTGCTCAGAGTCCCACACAGAGATTTTAGAACGTCACAGACAAACGGGTCTCTTCACCCAGTCGCCCTCTCACCACAGGGCGCCTGGTTTTGCTGGATCCTACAGTCTTCAGATCTGACCTGTCCTCCTCCAGTCTGTCCTCCTCCTCCTCCAGTCTGTGTCCTCCTCCTCCTCCTCCTCCAGTCTGTGTCCTCCTCCTCCTCCTCCTCCAGTCTGTGTCCTCCTCCTCCTCCTCCTCCAGTCTGTGTCCTCCTCCTCCTCCTGTAGTTGTGTTGACTGCAGCAGTGATGGAGTTGTGTGTCTGGTGTATGTTGTTTAGATTTCTTCATGTTTTGTGTGTCTCTCAGGTTTGCCTGGCGGCGGTGGGTTTGGTGTGTGACCTGTGCAGAGCGCTCATGTCTAATATTCTGCCGTACTGCGACAAGATCATGAACCTGCTGCTGGAGAACCTCAGGGTGAGTCCAGGTGCTCCTGAAGGGGGCGCTCTGTCCCCCTGGTCTCCATCTGTCTCCTCCTGTCTGACCTCCGTGTGTCTTCAGAACCAGGACGTCCATCGGTCTGTGAAACCTCAGATTCTGTCTGTGTTCGGGGACATCGCTCTGGCCATCGGGGGAGAGTTTAAGAAGTACCTGGCCGTGGTGCTGGACACACTGGACCAGGCCTCACAGGCGCAGGTGGACAAGGTACAGGGGGTCAGGGGTCACACGGGGTCACAATATGGAGTCAAGGGTCAAAGGTCAGACGTCAGACAGACTCTTGGCACATGTGGCAGAATGTTCCTGAAAGGAGGCGAGAGAAAATCTGGATTAAAAGTAAAACTGGACTAAACACAAAGTCTGTGTCTGTGTGTGTGTGTGCGTTTAGTGATGTTCTCAGGTTGTGTGTGTTTAGTGATCTGCTCAGGTTGTGTGCGTTTAGTGATCTTCTCAGCTTGTGTGTGTTTAGTGATCTTCTCAGGTTGTGTGGAGGTGGGTATAGTTTGAAGAGTGTAATTTCATGTTAAATGTGTTTCAGACGGACTATGACATGGTGGATTACCTGAACGAGCTGAGGGAGGGCTGCCTGGAGGCCTACACCGGGATCATCCAGGGCCTGAAGGGGGACCAGGAGAACGTCATCCACCGTGAGGCTCACGCTAATGCTAATACAGGCTAACTGTGCTAATGCTAACGGCTCTAGAAGGACATAAACGTGACATAGGTCTGAGAGCCCAGATCTTTGAGGAGTTCCTCAGAGTTCCTCTAAACTCCACTGTGACATAAACGTGTGGATCAGATCTTTTCTCTCTCTCGTCTTCTTCTGGAGTGACGTTCGTTCCTCTCTCTGCTCAGAGTCCCACACAGAGATTTTAGAACGTCACAGACAAACGGGTCTCTTCACCCAGTCGCCCTCTCACCACAGGGCGCCTGGTTTTGCTGGATCCTACAGTCTTCAGATCTGACCTGTCCTCCTCCAGTCTGTCGTCCTCCTCCTCCAGTCTGTCGTCCTCCTCCTCCTCCAGTCTGTGTCCTCCTCCTCCAGTCTGTGTCCTCCTCCTCCTCCTCCAGTCTGTGTCCTCCTCCTCCTCCTCCAGTCTGTGTCCTCCTCCTCCTCCAGTCTGTGTCCTCGTCCTCCTCCTCCAGTCTGTGTCCTCGTCCTCCTCCTCCAGTCTGTGTCCTCGTCCTCCTCCTCCAGTCTGTGTCCTCCTCCTCCTCCTCCTCCTCCAGTCTGTGTCCTCCTCCAGTCCTCGTCCTCCTCCAGTCCTTGTCCTTCTTGTCTTGTATCTGACTCGACTGTTTTAAATGTTTTTGTTTGTCGTGGTCCTCGTGTTTTAAATCCTCTGACACATGGATCTGTGTGTTGTGTTTTATCTTTGTGTTGTGTGTTTTATCTGTGTGTAGCGATGTGATGGTTTTAAATGCACTTACACGTGTGTGTGTGTAGCTGACGTGATGCTGATGCAGCCTCGTGTGCCCTTCATCCTCTCCTTCATCGATCACATCGCCATGGACGAGGACCATTCAGACGGAGTCGTGGCCAACTCTGCTGGACTCATCGGGTAAGACGCACACAGACACACACACAGACAGACACACACAGACACACTCAGCGCCCCCTGCAGGCAGAGCAGTGCAGCTGCATTATCTGATTTCCCAGAGCCCCGTGACATGACGTCTACAAGAATGAGACTTTGTGTTTTTAGGACAGTGAGACTCAGTGTCTGTGGTATTTGTGTGTACTTCAGGGATGTGTGTGTACTTCAGGGATGTGTGTGTACTTCAGGGACGTGTGTGTACTTCAGGGACGTGTGTGTACTTCAGGGACGTGTGTAGTGTATTTGTGTGTACTTCAGGGATATGTGCGTGGTGTATTTGTGTGTAGCACTTGTGTGTAGTACTTGTATGTACAGTCCCTGACAAAAGTCTTGTCGCTTATCCATTTTGTAGAAACAAAAGCTTATAACCTGACTTTAAATTAATCGATTGGTTTTAGAAATGTCTCATATGAAAGCTAAAACCCTCCCAAATTATGCTTAATATACTAAAATAAATTTGCTTCACTGAAGAAAGATTGATCATTTAATGAACACAGAAAGGTCAGATTTTGGCAAGACAAAAGTCTTGTCGCCTTGTCATATGATGCACCCAATCCTAGATTACAGCCTCACCTGTGATCAGTTACTGATCAATCAATTAGTGGGTGTGTATAAAAAGAACCCCAGCACACCAGACCTTCACATCAACTGCAACTGGACCTCTGACAACATGCCTAAGATCCACCCTGAGACCAAAGCGTTAATTATCAAGAGGCTGAAGACCAGATCCACTGCTGAGGTGGCTGACACCTTCAATGTGTCTCAGCGTCAAGTACAAAGAATAAGAAAAAGATCTGAAAAGACTGGAGATGTTTTTGACAAGCCCAGGTCCGGCAGACCCCGCAAGACAACTGCTCGGGAGGACCGTTTGTTGATTTGAAAATCCAAGGCCAGCCCCTTTTCCACTGCAGCAGAGCTCCACCAGGCCTGGTCACCTCAAGTCCCTGTGTCAACCAGAACAGTTTGTAGAATTCTGTCTCGAAATGGCCTCCATGGTCGAATCAGTGCACAGAAACCAGCACTAAACAAAAGGCAATTAAAAAACCGTGTGGCATTTGCCAAGGCCCACAGCCTGCTAAAAGGATGGACACTGGAAAAGTGGCAGAAGGTGGATTTCTCAGATGAATCCTCGGTTGAATTACATCACAGCCGCCGCAAATATTGCAGGAGACCTACTGGAGCCCGCATGGATCCAAGATTCACCCAGAAAACAGTTAAGTTTGGTGGCGGAAAAATCATGGTCTGGGGTTACATCCAGTATGGGGGTGTGCGAGACATTTGCAGGGTGGAAGGCAATATCAATAGCCTAAAATATCAAGAAGTATTAGCTACCTCTTACATTCCCAACCATAAAAGGGGTCAAATTTTGCAGCAGGATGGTGCTCCATCGCATGCTTCTATCTCTACATCTAAGTTCTTCAAGGCGAAGAAGATCAAGGTGCTTCAGGACTGGCCAGCCCAGTCACCAGACATGAACATCATTGAGCATGTCTGGGGTAGAATGAAAGAGGAAGCATGGAAGGCAAAACCAAAGAATCTTGATGAACTCTGGGAGGCATGTAAGACTGCTTTCTTTGCTATTCCTGATGACTTCATCAACAAATTGTATGAATCATTGTCGAACCACATGGATGCAGTCCTTCAAGCTCATGGAAGTCATACAAGATATTAAATATGGATCTCACAGCACCACTACTTAATTCACTGACGCTATGCAACATATTTTTGTATTTGAAGTAAATTATTTGTTCAATTTTCTGTAGGCGACAAGACTTTTGTCTTGCCAAAATCTGACCTTTCTGTGTTCATTAAATGATCAATCTTTCTTCAGTGAAGCAAATTTATTTTAGTATATTGAGCATAATTTGGGAGGGTTTTAGCTTTCATATGAGACATTTCTAAAACCAATCGATTAATTTAAAGTCAGGTTATAAGCTTTTGTTTCTACAAAATGGATAAGCGACAAGACTTTTGTCAGGGACTGTACTTGTATGCATTTGTGTGTAGTACTTGTACTTGTGTGTACTTCAGGGACATGTGCGTGGTGTATTTGTGTGTAGTACTTGTGTGTAGTACTTGTATGTACTTGTATTTGTGTAGTACTTGTATGTACTTGTATGCATTTGTGTGTAGTACTTGTACTTGTGTGTACTTCAGGGACATGTGCGTGGCGTTCGGGAAGGACGTGGCGAAGCTTGTGGACGATCTCCCGAGAATCAACGAACTCCTGACGGAAGGACGACGCTCGAAAACCCAGAAAACCAAGACTCTGGCAGGATGGGCCACGAAGGAGCTGCGCAAGCTCAAGACACAGGCCTGGTACTACTACAAATACTACTACAAATACTACTACAAATACTACTACTATTACTACGATTACTACTACAATACAAGCTCAAGACACAGGCCTGGTACTACTACAAATACTACTACAAATACTACTACAAATACTACTACTATTACTACGATTACTACTACAATACAAGCTCAAGACACAGGCCTGGTACTACTACAAATACTACTACAAATACTACTACTATTACTACGATTACTACTACAATACAAGCTCAAGACACAGGCCTGGTACTACTACAAATACTACTACAAATACTACTACTATTACTACGATTACTACTACAATACAAGCTCAAGACACAGGCCTGGTACTACTACAAATACTACTACAAATACTACTACTATTACTACGATTACTACTACAATACAAGCTCAAGACACAGGCCTGGTACTACTACAAATACTACTACAAATACTGCTACAAATACTACTACTACTACTACTACAATTACTACTACAATACAAGCTCAAGACACAGGCCTGTTACTACTACAAATACTACTACTACTACTACTACTACTACAATTACTACTACAATACAAGCTCAAGACACAGGCCTGGTACTACTACTACTACTACTACTACTACTACTACTACTACTACTACTACTACTACTACTACTACTACTACTACTACAATTACTACTACAATACAAGCTCAAGACACAGGCCTGGTACTACTACAAATACTACTACTACTACTACTACTACAATTACTACTACAATACAAGCTCAAGACACAGGCCTGGTACTACTACAAATACTACTACAAATACTACTACTACTACTACTACTACTACTACTACTACTACTACTACTACTACTACAATTACTACTACAATACAAGCTCAAGACACAGGCCTGGTACTACTACAAATACTACTACTACTACTACTACAATTACTACTACAATACAAGCTCAAGACACAGGCCTGGTACTACTACAAATACTACTACAAATACTACTACTACTACTACTACTACTACTACTACTACTACTACAATACAAGCTCAAGACACAGGCCTGGTACTACTACAAATACTACTACAAATACTACTACAAATACTACTACAAATACTACTACTACAATTACTACTACAATACAAGCTCAAGACACAGGCCTGGTACTACTACAAATACTACTACTACTACTACTACTACTACAATTACTACTACAATACAAGCTCAAGACACAGGCCTGGTACTACTACAAATACTACTACTACTACTACTACAATTACTACTACAATACAAGCTCAAGACACAGGCCTGGTACTACTACAAATACTACTACTACTACTACTACTACTACAATTACTACTACAATACAAGCTCAAGACACAGGCCTGGTACTACTACAAATACTACTACTACTACTACTACTACTACTACTACTACTACTACTACTACTACTACTACAATTACTACTACAATACAAGCTCAAGACACAGGCCTGGTACTACTACAAATACTACTACAAATACTACTACTACTACTACAATTACTACTACAATACAAGCTCAAGACACAGGCCTGGTACTACTACAAATACTACTACAAATACTACTACAAATACTACTACAAATACTACTACTACTACTACTACTACTACTACTACTACTACTACTACAATTACTACTACAATACAAGCTCAAGACACAGGCCTGGTACTACTACAAATACTACTACTACTACTACTACTACAATTACTACTACAATACAAGCTCAAGACACAGGCCTGGTACTACTACAAATACTACTACAAATACTACTACTACTACTACTACTACTACTACTACTACTACTACTACTACTACTACAATTACTACTACAATACAAGCTCAAGACACAGGCCTGGTACTACTACAAATACTACTACTACTACTACTACTACTACTACTACTACTACTACTACTACTACAATAACTACAATTACTACTACAATAACTACAATTACTACTACAATAACTACAATTACTACTACAATAACTACAATTACTACTACAATACAAGCTCAAGACACAGGCCTGGTACTACTACAAATACTACTACAAATACTACTACTACAATTACTACTACAATACAAGCTCAAGACACAGGCCTGGTACTATTACAAATACTACTACAAATACTACTACAAATACTACTACTACTACTACTACTACTACTACTACTACTACTACTACTACTACAATTACTACTACAATACAAGCTCAAGACACAGGCCTGGTACTATTACAAATACTACTACAAATACTACTACTATTACTACGATTACTACTACAATACAAGCTCAAGACACAGGCCTGGTACTACTACAAATACTGCTACAAATACTACTACTACTACTACTACAATTACTACTACAATACAAGCTCAAGACACAGGCCTGGTACTACTACAAATACTACTACAAATACTACTACTACTACTACTACTACAATTACTACTACAATACAAGCTCAAGACACAGGCCTGGTACTACTACAAATACTACTACTACTACTACAATTACTACTACAATACAAGCTCAAGACACAGGCCTGGTACTACTACAAATACTACTACAAATACTACTACTATTACTACGATTACTACTACAATACAAGCTCAAGACACAGGCCTGGTACTACTACAAATACTACTACAAATACTACTACAAATACTACTACAAATACTACAATTACTACTACAATACAAGCTCAAGACACAGGCCTGGTACTACTACAAATACTACTACTACTACTACTACTACAATTACTACTACAATACAAGCTCAAGACACAGGCCTGGTACTACTACAAATACTACTACTATTACTACAATTACTACTACAATACAAGCTCAAGACACAGGCCTGGTACTATTACAAATAGTAGTATTTGTAGTAGTAATAGTAGTGGTTGTGCGCGGTCGGGGGGGCGTGGTTGTGCGCGGTCGGGGGGGCGTGGTTGTGCGCGGTCGGGGGGGCGTGGTTGTGCGCGGTCGGGGGGCGTGGTTGTGCGCGGTCGGGGGGCGTGGTTGTGCGCGGTCGGGGGGTTATTTTGCTCTAAATGTGCCGTTTCCTGTTTCAGATCGGGGGGTGGAGCTTGTGGACAGCGGTGTTTTCCTATTGGTTCCTCTGGGGCCGCGTGCCCCCTGCGCGGCCTCTGATTGGTGGAGCCGAGCAGCAGCGTGTGTGTGTGTGTGAGAGCGACTGACGACGGATGATGACATCACACCACCTTCGGTTTCCGCAGCGACGACCCCTGACCCCGCCGCACGACCTCGACATTTGAGACGAAGGAAATAAGACTGTGGACGTTTCCGTGGCACCGGAGCTTCTTTAGTTTGGTCCGAGTGGCGGCGAGCGCGGCGGCGAGCGTGGCGCCGTGCCAAACGCCGCTCGCTGTCGGCCATGTTAATAAATAATAAGAGTTTGTACCAGGTTCTATTTTTCCATGTGTGATGAAAATAAAAACGTAACATTCCCAACGCAGTGTCGTGTCTCCGACTCAGGACCCAACAGGACAACCCCGTCACCGCGGCAACGCCAAGCACCGGCCAATCAGGAGGACTGTGTCAGATGCCCTGCCGTCCTCCGTTTCCCCTGTAGTGTTAGACTGAGCCGGGGGGAGGATGGACCTCCGTTCTGAACTTGACTCTGAAAAAGTTCCATAGCGTCGTTTACGTCCCGGAGCCATCGCCGTGGAGACAGACGCCAGTTTTGCCTTATTTTCCAGTTTTGGAACGACTGTAAACGTGGAACTGTCACTGCAGCTTCATCACGCTTTTCTCCGACCGGAAAAAACCCAAAAAACACCAGACTGCTGCTCCTCTTCCTCCTCTTCTTCCTCCTCTTCTTCCTCCTCTTCTTCTTCAGACTGAATTCTGGATTTTCTTCTTCACTTGTTCTTTGTTTTTAGACTTTACTGTTTTAAAACGTCTTGAACCTTTTTGAAACTCGATCTGAACGACGTGACAAAAATCCACCGTGAGCCCCTCCTCCCCCTCCCCCTCCCTCTCCCTGTGTGTGTCAGATGCCCTCCCCGTGTGTGTCAGATGCCCTCCCCGTGTGTCAGATGTTCTCAAAGGCTCCGGGATTCTTGGAGTTCAAAGTTCAGATTTCAGTCTCAGATGTGAACGAAACTGGACGGGCTCAAAATCAAATGTGTCATGATTTTAAAAATGCTCTTGAAGGTCAGTCCTGGTCCAGTCCTGGTCCAGTCCTGGTCCAGTCCTGGTCCAATCCTGGGTTCAGATCCGGTCTGGACCTGGTCTAAACGTTGCACTTCCTCATTAGTCCCTTTGGTCCTTGGAGGTCCTCTGGTTCTTCCATGTCTGACTCTTCATCTGTAGGAGGCTGAAGTCCTCCCTCTCACCAGGAGGTTGTGGGTTCGACTCCTGATCTGAGCGGAGTTTGCATATCCTGCCTGTGTTACTGTGGCAGAGTGGTTGTGCTCCCTGTCATGAGGAGGTTGTGGGTTGGAGTCCTGATGTTCCTTTTTTGTTGTGGCCTTTGTTAAATCAAACCCTTGAATTTTCTTGGTTGAATTTGGTTTAAAACTTGCCTTAATTTGAGCGTTCAGCAATAAACGACCAAAAATGTCTCATTTTCTACAATAATAATAGAAAAATCCCATTTTATTGTCATCAAATTTGCCCCGCACCCCTCCACACACCTGCCTCCTCCTCCACACACCTGCCTCCTCCTCCACACACCTGCCTCCTCCTCCTCCACACACCTGCCTCCTCCTCCTCCACACACCTGCCTCCTCCTCCTCCACACACCTGCCTCCTCCTCCTCCACACACCTGCCTCCTCCTCCTCCACACACCTGCCTCCTCCTCCTCCACACACCTGCCTCCTCCTCCACACACCTGCCTCCTCCTCCTCCGCACACCTGCCTCCTCCTCCTCCACACACCTGCCTCCTCCTCCTCCGCACACCTGCCTCCTCCTCCACACACCTGCCTCCTCCTCTTCCTCCTCTTTTCCTCCGTTTTTGTTTTTTCTGCTTTTCTTGTTAAACGTTGGAACTTGAAGCTCTCACGTTCTGCTCTCCTGGTTCTGACCTTCTCCATGACGTCACTGAACACGTGTTTATGAAAATCACTTTTTAAAAACACTCAAAACCAAATGCTTCTACCAAAACACGACGTTTCCCTTCTCAAAACGGGAGCCGCCACAGCTGCTTTTAAAGTTTCACTAAAACCTGATTTATCGAATCTGTGGTTTGCGATATCGATCCTGTGTCAGCAAAGGGCCGAGACGGGGGCTGCACGATTAATCGAAAACAAATGTAAATTTGAATGGACTCGATTAGCAGATCACACAAGCTGCAGTTTTTAAAGCTCCCGAATTTTCTCCACAAACCAAATTTCCTTTTGATCTGCATAAAAACATCTGAAACGTCTCGCCCTGTTTCAGTGTTTTTCCCGATTTTTCTTTTTTAAAATGTGAAATTTGAACTGAATCCTTTTATTAAAACCAAAATCACAAATCTACTCAATCACAGTGTTGGTCAAATCGTGCAGCCTGAGGTTTTAGCTCCGATACTCGTCTGAGTCCTCGGGTGAGACAGGTGAGAGTGTCAGGTGCAGGTGTGGGACCTGGTTTATGGTTCAGATGTTTGGAACTCTCCACATGAAACAAAAACTGTCACAAAGTTCAGCCTCTGTCAGGAGAAATGATCTAAAGGCCCAGTCCTGGCCCAGTCCTGGCCCAGTCCTGGCCCAGTCCTGGCCCAGTCCTGGCCCAGTCCTGGCCCAGTCCTGGCCCAGTCCTGATCTTCTCTGTCAGGAGAAATAAACTAAAGTCACATGATTTTTTCAGTCGTTCAGAAAGTGGAGCCGTTCTTGAACCCCAAAGACGTGAGTTTGTGGGGAAAGGACTTCAGAGCTGAAGATCAGTGACACAGTGAGAAGGAGAAACATCTGAGGGGCTGAAGTTTGGAGATTTCTTAAAAAACGGTGTGTGTCTGTGGTTGTGTCGGCCTCGTCCTTCATCTGAAACGATCACATCGTCACATTCAGAATCTGGGAGCTTTTTTTGTTCACAATATTTAAACTTTTTGCTGCGGTTTGTGTTTGGACTGCGTTTCCCAGAATCCCCTTGGCCCTGGACTTGAGTGTCGGGTTCTGTTGAGGTTCTGTTGCCGCGGTGACAGGCCCCTCCTCTCCTCCTGTGCTTCACCAATCGCCGGTCGTCTCTTCTTCTTCGTGGGGTTGTGCGCGGAGCTGCGGCCAATCAGAGCGCAGAGCTGCAGCCAATCAGAGCGCAGAGGCTGGATTTGAATTTTCGGACTCAAAAATGTGACGAGTTTAAATCTGCTTTTGTTTCATATTTAGCAAAAACTAATAAACGTCTATATTGTACATGGGCCATGGCGTGTCCTTCACTCCTGTTTAGTCCAGGTTTAGACCGGGTTTAGACCGGGTTTAGTCCGGGTTTAGACCGGGTTTAGACCGGGTTTAGTCCTGGTTTAGTCCTGGCTTAGACCTGGTTTAGTTCTGGTGTAGCTCTGGTGTAGTTCTGGCTTAGTCCTGGTTTAGCTCTGGTTTAGTCCTGGTTTAGTCCTGGTGTAGTTCTGGCTTAGTCCTGGTTTAGTCTTGGTTTAGTCCTGGTTCAGTTCTGGTTTAGTCCTGACTGGGGGTTTTCGATTAAAAGGACCGATACTTTTGAGTTAAAGCTACAGTGTGTAACTTTCTGGAGGTGGCTCATCACCTGCTTGTTTCCATGGAGATAGTTACAACCATATTCCAGAACATTCTCCATATTACAGTATTACAGCCATAGGAACAACATTTCCATGGAAACGAGCCTGAGGCCCTCCTCCAGGATAGTAAGAGTCAGGTTTGTGGAGATGCGAGCCCCTCACAGTAAAGACGCGTCACAAACACATTTAAAGTTTATTTTATTCTTTATTTTACACTGGACTAGAGTAAAACTGCAGTTAATAGAATCTTATATTACAGTAATATAAAAATATAAAAATATAAAAATATAAATCCTAAAGAAAGTAACTTCCCTAAATCCTGAGTTTGTGGACCGAAAAGTTCCTCCTAAATCCGTCTAATCCATTTCATTATTATTCTGGCAAAATATAACATGAAGTGGAGTGAAAACTGCCTCTTTACATCGTTTTAAAGAAACAGATTTAAAAATGTATTTACACTATAGGAAATTTAAAATGGAAAAATAGGAAATTAAATAAAACGGAAAGTGGAATGTGGTAAACATGACCTGGAGCACCACTTCTGTGTTGTACTTTTTGTGTATTTTGAATTATTTATATGTGGCAAGTAATTGTACACAGTACTGTATTTGTACTGCACGTGTGTATTTGTAGTTGTATGATTTTTATATTTACTCAAGTCTCATCTAAACGTCAGGCTCACGTGTCCCTGTGGCGCCCCCTGGAGGCGGCTTCGATAACAGTTTTTAAATATGAAACTAGAAAATCAAATGGAAAAGTCTAAAAGTGTCTGAGAGTTTCTTCTGAAAAAGAAAAAAAGAATTAAAATTGAAAATAAAAGAAACGCGCTTTAGAGCGGCGTGGTGACGTAGATGAGTCACGTGTCCTCCGCACAGGACACAGCTGCGATGGCCGAGTGGTTAAGGCGTTGGACTTGAAATCCAATGGGGTTTCCCCGCGCAGGTTCGAACCCTGCTCGCAGCGGAAGTGAGTTCGATTTTTCCCCTTTTCTGTTTCTGACTCGGAGGAAAAAGAATTCGAACATAAAACAGCTGCGATTATAAAAAAACACACTTTACTCTGAGATTATGAAAAAACACACTTTACTCTGCGATGATAAAAAAAAAAAAACACTTTACTCTGAGATTATAAAAAAACACACTTTACTCTGCGATGATAAAAAAAAAAAAACACTTTACTCTGAGATTATAAAAAAACGGATCCGTGAACAGGCCGGAGTCTGTTTTTCTGACTCTGACTCACGGAGGAGAAAATAATGTTTATTTAACAAACTCTGTCAATTATAATGAAACTCCAGCGCACTGACTCCTCCCTCTCCTCTCCTCCCTCTCCTCTCCTCCTCTCTCCTCTCCTCCTCTCTCCTCTCCCTCTCCTTTCCTCTCTCTCTCCTCTCCTCTCCTCTCTCCTCTCCCTCTCTCCTCTCCTCTCCTCCCTCTCCTCTCCTCCTCTCTCCTCTCCTCCTCTCTCCTCTCTCCTCTCCCTCTCCTTTCCTCTCTCTCTCCTCTCCTCTCCTCTCTCCTCCCCTCTCCCTCTCCTCTCCTCTCCTCTCTCCTCTCCTCTCCTCTCTCCTCTCCCTCTCTCCTCTCCTCTCTCTCTCTCCTCTCCCTCTCCTCTCCCTCTCTCCTCCTCTCTCCTCCCCTCTCCTCTCCCTCTCTCCTCCTCTCTCCTCCCCTCTCCCTCTCCTCCCCTCTCCCTCTCCTCCTCTCTCCTCCCCTCTCCTCTCCTTTCCTCTCTCTCTCTCCTCTCCTCTCTCCTCCCCTCTCCCTCTCCTCCTCTCTCCTCTCCTCTCTCCTCTCCTCTCTCCTCCTCTCCTCTCCTCCTCTCTCCTCTCCTCCTCTCTCCTCTCCTCTCCTCTCTCCTCCTCTCTTCTTCTCCTCTCTTCCTCTCTCCTCTCCTCCTCTCTGCTCTCCTCTCCTCTCTCCTCCTCTCCTCTCCTCCTCTCCTCCTCTCTCCTCCTCTCTTCTTCTCCTCTCTCCCTCTCCTCTCCTCTCTCCTCCTCTCCTCTCCTCCTCTCTCCTCTCCTCTCTCCTCTCTCCTCCTCTCTTCTTCTCCTCTCTTCCTCTCTCCTCTCTCCTCTCCCTCTCCTTTCCTCTCTCTCTCTCCTCTCCTCTCTCCTCCCCTCTCCCTCTCCTCTCCTCTCTCCTCCTCTCCTCTCTCCTCTCCTCTCTCCTCCTCTCCTCTCCTCCTCTCCTCTCTCCTCTCCTCTCTCCTCCTCTCCTCTCCTCCTCTCTCCTCTCCTCTCCTCTCCTCTCTCCTCTCCTCCTCTCTCTCCTCTCCTCTCCTCCTCTCTCCTCTCCTCTCCTCTCTCCTCTCCCCTCTCTCCTCTCCTCCTCTCTCCTCTCCTCTCTCCTCCTCTCTTCTTCTCCTCTCTTCCTCTCTCCTCTCCTCGTCTCTCCTCTCCTCTCCTCTCCTCTCTCCTCTCCTCCTCTCTCCTCTCCTCTCCTCTCCTCTCTCCTCTCCTCCTCTCTCCTCTCCTCTCCTCTCCTCCTCTCTCCTCTCCTCTCCTCTCTCCTCTCCTCCTCTCTCCTCTCCTCTCTCCTCTCTCCTCTCCTCCTCTCTCCTCTCCTCTCCTCTGTCCTCTCCTCTCCTCTGTCCTCTCCTCCTCTCTCCTCTCCTCTCCTCTCTCCTCTCCTCCTCTCTCCTCTCCTCTCCTCCTCTCTCCTCTCCTCTCCTCTCTCCTCTCCTCCTCTCCTCTCCTCTCTCCTCTCCTCTCCTCTCCCCTCTCTCCTCTCCTCCTCTCTCCTCTCCTCTCTCCTCCTCTCTTCTTCTCCTCTCTTCCTCTCTCCTCTCCTCGTCTCTCCTCTCCTCTCCTCTCCTCTCTCCTCTCCTCCTCTCTCCTCTCCTCTCCTCTCTCCTCCTCTCTCCTCTCCTCTCCTCCTCTCTCCTCTCCTCTCCTCTCTCCTCTCCTCCTCTCTCCTCTCCTCTCCTCTCTCCTCTCCTCTCTCCTCCTCTCTTCTTCTCCTCTCTTCCTCTCTCCTCTCTCCTCTCCCTCTCCTTTCCTCTCTCTCTCTCTCCTCTCCTCTCTCCTCCCCTCTCCCTCTCCTCTCCTCTCTCCTCTCTCCTCTCTCCTCTCTCCTCTCCTCTCTCCTCTCCTCTCCTCTCTCCTCTCTCCTCTCCTCCTCTCTCCTCCTCTCTTCTTCTCCTCTCTTCCTCTCTCCTCTCCTCCTCTCTGCTCTCCTCTCCTCTCTCCTCCTCTCCTCCTCTCTCCTCTCTCCTCCTCTCTTCTTCTCCTCTCTCCCTCTCCTCCCCTCTCCCTCTCCTCCTCTCTCCTCCTCTCTCCTCTCCCCTCCTCTCTTCTTCTCTCCTCTCCTCTCTCCTCCTCTCTCTCCTCCTCTCCTCTCCTCCTCTCTCCTCTCCTCCTCTCTCCTCTCCTCCTCTCCTCTCCTCCTCTCTCCTCTCCTCTCCTCTCCTCCTCTCTCCTCTCCTCTCTCCTCCTCTCTTCCTCTCTCCTCTCCTCCTCTCTGCTCTCCTCTCCTCTCTCCTCTCCTCTCCTCTCTCCTCCTCTCTTCTTCTCCTCTCTCCTCTCCCTCTCCTTTCCTCTCTCTCTCTCCTCTCCTCTCCTCTCTCCTCCTCTCTCCTCTCCTCTCCTCTCTCCTCTCCTCCTCTCTCCTCTCCTCTCTCCTCCTCTCTTCTTCTCCTCTCTTCCTCTCTCCTCTCCTCTCCTCTCCTCTCTCCTCTCCTCTCCTCTCCTCCTCTCTCTCCCTCTCCTCTCTCCTCTCTCCTCTCCTCTCCTCTCTCCTCTCTCCTCTCCTCCTCTCTCCTCTCCTCTCTCCTCCTCTCTTCTTCTCCTCTCTTCCTCTCTCCTCTCCTCTCCTCTCCTCTCTCCTCTCCTCTCCTCCTCTCTCCTCTCCTCTCCTCTCCTCTCTCCTCCTCTCCTCTCTCCTCTCCTCTCCTCTCTCCTCTCTCCTCTCCTCCTCTCTCCTCTCCTCTCTCCTCCTCTCTTCTTCTCCTCTCTTCCTCTCTCCTCTCCTCTCCTCTCCTCTCTCCTCTCCTCTCCTCTCCTCCTCTCTCCTCTCCTCTCCTCTCCTCTCCTCCTCTCTCCTCTCCTCTCCTCTGTCCTCTCCTCCTCTCTCCTCTCCTCTCCTCTCCTCTCTCCTCTCTCCTCTCTCCTCTCCTCCTCTCTCCTCTCCTCTCTCCTCCTCTCTTCTTCTCCTCTCTTCCTCTCTCCTCTCCTCGTCTCTCGTCGGTGCACTTCCTGCTCTCGCCGCTCGGGGTCGCTGTTTCTGTCGGAGCTCTCGCCTCCTCCGGAGGACTATGGCGGTCCGGTCCCCGCTCCTGTCCCCGGTGCTGCCCGTGTCTCTGCGGCTCTGTGCTCGGTTCGGTTCGGATGTTGGCGGCTGTGGGTCGGGGCCCGGGGGCGGCCCGCGGAGCGCGGGGCCCGCTGTAGCCGTTAGCCGTTAGCCCTGTGTGTGTTATGTAAGAGCGGAGCTAACAGACTAAGCTAACCGCGGCTAACGCGGCGGCTAACGCGGCGCGGTAAAGCGGAGCGATGACGGAGCCGCGGGACGCCGCTCCGGACTTTGTCCTCATGCGGCTCGTGCACGCGGACGAGTACGCGCGCCTGGACGAGCGCGAGGACGGGTTCGTGCCCGTGAAACCCGCGCGAGACTCCGGCGAAACCGGGTCCGGTACCGGGAGCCCGGCAGGCCGCGCCTCGTCCCCGCACTACAGCTCCCCTCTGCCCGGGACGGGAGAGCCCACGGGCGGCCCGGAGCCTCCGCGCAGTCCGACCCGCAGACCCGCCCCGGAGCCCGGACCCGCGGAGGCCCAGATCATGGTCCTCCAGAACCTGCTCCGGACCGAACCCGGGACCAGCGCTTCTTCCGCGGCCACAGGTCTGAGCTTTGTCCCACTGTGTCCCACTGTGTCCCACTGTGTCCCACTGTGTCCCACTGTGTCTCAGGGTGCTTTCAGGGCGCTTTCACACCTATGGTTCGATTGCTTTGGTCCGCACTAGTCAGAAAAATGTTCCAATGTAGCAAACAGACTTGGGTACGGTTTGCTTTCACATATGCAGAGTTCTAAACGAACCAAAATAGACCGCGAAGACCATCGTCACCGGAACCGGACTAAAAAACGCGCCACTTTCGATCACCATGGAGGAACAGCTTTGCCTTGTGCTCCTGACGCTGATCATCATACATTATTTTGTACGTGTAGGTAATTTTCTGCACGTACTTAATTTCGAACATGTTTCGCGGCTGCGACTCCAAAGACAACTTATAAGTTATTCGACTCGCCGACGGCGCATTGCACGCCTCTTCAGGGAGAAGAGACGTGCCCTCCTCCTGAATTATCATTTGGTCGCTTGAGTGCCCCTTCATCGCGACCAAGTAAACAGAAACAGGAAGTGATCTGATACCCATAATGCATTCGGTTCCGTCCAATTTGGTTTGGTTGCTTTCACACCAGATGAACCGTACCAAAGTAGGGCAGATAAAGCGATCCGAGACCACCCCTTTCTGTCAGTGTGAAAGCACCCTCACACTGACAGCATTTGGTGCGCACCAAATGGCCCATTCGAACCAAAAGTTCTTAGTTCGGTTCGTTTTCGTTAGTGTGAATGCAATCTCGGTACTTTGGTGCACACCAAATCAACCGGTCCGAGACCGATAAAAAGGGGTGGTCTCGGATCGCTTTATCTGCCCTACTTTGGTACGGTTCATCTGGTGTGAAAGCAACCAAACCAAATTGGACGGAACCGAATGCATTATGGGTATCAGATCACTTCCTGTTTCTGTTTACTTGGTCGCGATGAAGGGGCACTCAAGCGACCAAATGATAATTCAGGAGGAGGGCACGTCTCTTCTCCCTGAAGAGGCGTGCAATGCGCCGTCGGCGAGTCGAATAACTTATAAGTTGTCTTTGGAGTCGCAGCCGCGAATCATGTTCGAAATTAAGTACGTGCAGAAAATTACCTACACGTACAAAATAATGTGTGATGATCAGCGCCAGGAGCACAAGGCAAAGCTGTTCCTCCATGGTGATCGAAAGTGGCGTGTTTTTTAGTCCGGTTCCGGTGACGATGGTCTTCGCGGTCTATTTTGGTTCGTTTAGAACTCTGCATATGTGAAAGCAAACCGTACCCACGTCTGTTTGCTACATTGGAACATTTTTCTGACTAGTGCGGACCAAAGCAATCGAACCATAGGTGTGAAAGCGCCCTCACTCTACACATGAACACATGAACGTTCATGTGTGTAGTGTGTGCAGTGTGTTCTTGTGTGCAGTGTGTTCTTGTGTGCAGTGTGTTCTTGTGTGCAGTGTGTTCATGTGTGCAGTGTGTTCTTGTGTGCAGTGTGTTCATGTGTGCAGTGTGTTCTTGTGTGTAGTGTGTTCATGTGTGCAGTGTGTTCTTGTGTGCAGTGTGTTCTTGTGTGCAGTGTGTTCTTGTGTGCAGTGTGTTCATGTGTGTAGTGTGTTCTTGTGTGTAGTGTGTTCTTGTGTGTAGTGTGTTCATGTGTGTAGTGTGTTCATGTGTGCAGTGTGTTCATGTGTGCAGTATGTTCATGTGTGCAGTGTGTTCATGTGTGCAGTGTGTTCATGTGTGTAGTGTGTTCATGTGTGTAGTGTGTGCAGTGTGTTCTTGTGTGCAGTGTGTTCTTGTGTGCAGTGTGTTCTTGTGTGCAGTGTGTTCATGTGTGTAGTGTGTTCTTGTGTGTAGTGTGTTCTTGTGTGTAGTGTGTTCATGTGTGTAGTTTGTTTATGAACAAGTTCATTTAGAATAAATATTTTAATCTAAGGTGTTTTCTCCTGTGGGACAGAGGCACATGCTGCAGGGCATCAGGGCCAATCCTGATGAACTCTGTCCCACTCCTGTGTGTGTGTCTGTGTGTGTGTGTGTGTGTGTGTGTACAGTGTCTCTAACCCCTCTCTCCTCTCCTCCTCCTCTCTCCTCTCCTCTCTCCTCTCCTCCCCTCCTCTCCTCCTCTCCTCCTCCTCCCTCCTCTCCTCTCCTCTCCTCTCCTCCTCTTCTCCTCCTCTCTCCTCCTCTTCTCCTCCTCTCTCCTCTCCTCCTCTTCTCCTCCTCTCTCCTCCTCTTCTCCTCCTCTCTCCTCTCCTCCTCTTCTCCTCCTCTCTCCTCTCCTCCTCCTCTCTCCTCTCCTCCTCCTCTCCTCTCCTCCTCCTCTCCTCCTCTCTCCTCTCCTCCTCCTCTCCTCCTCTCCACCTCCTCTCTCCTCTCCTCCTCCTCTCCATCTCCTCTCCTCCTCCTCTTCTCCTCCTCTCTCCTCTCCTCCTCCCTCCTCCTCTCCTCCTCCTCTCTCCTCTCCTCCTCTCCACCTCCTCTCTCCTCTCCATCTCCTCTCCTCCTCCTCTTCTCCTCCTCTCTCCTCTCCTCCTCCCTCCTCCTCTCTCCTCTCCTCCTCCCTCCTCTTCTCCTCCTCTCTCCTCTCCTCCTCTCTCCCTCTTTCCTCTCTCTCCCTCTCTCCTCTCCTCCTCCTCTCTCCTCTCTCCCTCTTTCCTCTCTCTCCCTCTCTCCTCTCCCTCCTCCTCTCTCCTCTCTCCCTCTTTCCTCTCTCCCTCTCTCCTCTCCTCCCTCTCTTTCTCTCAGACTCGTTGGACTCGTGGCTCCAGGCGTCTCCTCGGAGTTCTGACCCAAACGGTGCATTTTCGATGTGGCCCCCGGCGCTGTTGGACCAGGCCCTGAGACTGGGTCTGCTGGACCCCAGAACCACCCCGAGGTGAGACACCCGCTAACCCCGAGACACCCACTAACCCCGAGGTGAAACACCCACTGACCCCGAGACACCCACTAACCCCGAGGTGAAACACCCACTGACCCCGAGACACCCGCTAACCCCGAGGTGAAACACCCGCTTTGACCCTCTACATGACCCTGGGGTTTGGAGTTCAACATTTTGTCCCAATTCCAGATCTGAACATGAAGAACAGACCAATCAGACGCCTTCTCTCCCTGAGGCCCCTCCCACTATCTTAGCAACAGGTTTGATTGACAGCGTTGTGCCCTCCCCCTGTTAAACCAGTGGTGCTGGAAGGGGGCGTTACCTTCAGCAGCCTCGCTCCTGATTGGCTCTTTGGTTGCTATGACACTCCCTCTGGGCTACAGATTAGCCGCTGTAACTGCTGGCCCCGTTGAGCTTCATTGGGGTGATGTCACACTAAGAACATTTCTGTTACAGACAGGAGCAGTCAGGAGCAGACAGGAGCAGTCACTCTCTCTCTCTGTGTCCAGGCTGATTGTTCCTGAGGGCAGTTCCTCCTCTGGCCCCTGGGAGGCGTTGCGGGAGCAGGAAGCGGTGGTGGTGGCGTTGGCGAGGCGTCTGGGGCAGATGGGCGACGCGGCGGGAAACTGCTCCTGCCACGGCCCCGCCCCTGGCTCGACCCCCGGGAGGAGTGGACCCGACGGGCCGCACGCGAGCGCCGCCCTGCTGGTGCTGGAGGGGCTGAGGGCGGGGCTAGACTCAGGGAAGGAGGGGCCGCAGAGGGGGGAGGGGCTACGGACCGCGCTGAACCGGAGTCTGGACCGGATCTCGGACCGCGGGCCGGAGCGGGTCCCGGAGCAGGGGTCCAAGTCCCAGCCTCAGAGCAGAGCCTCCACCCCCAAACTGTCTGTGGCCTCCGGGGGGCGCTCTCTGTCCCCTCTGTTCCAGGACCCAGAAAAACCCTCCAGATGTGAGTCCCAAAGACAGACCAGGACCAGACCAGGACCAGGACTGGACCAGGATCAGGACCAGAACTGGACCAGGACCAGGACTGGACCAGGACCAGGACCAGGACTGGACCAGGACCAGGATCAGGACCAGGACCAGGACTGGACCAGGATCAGGACTGGACCAGGATCAGGACCAGGACTGGACCAGGATCAGGACCAGGACTGGATCAGGATCAGGATCAGGACTGGACCAGGACCATAGTTACGTAAGCCTGGTTTCCACAGTTTGTATTTGGTTTATTGAAACGACCAAACGAGGTGTTGGGGAGGAGAGAACATGACTTTCCAGACTCTGCGTGGATCTCGTGATAAACGCCGCAGTTCCAGTGACGGCGTCTTCGGTGTGGAGTCCACACGAGCATTTAACGACGCTCAAAGATTCAATCGAAAATGTCTCTGACCTGAGCCTCGCTGTGAGGAGGAAACGAATGCACAAAAAACTGACGATAAACAGGAAGAGGTTTCATATTTACGCTAGTTTTAGCTTTAGCTTTAGCCCCGTCTCGCAGCGCCGTCTCTTTGTGAATCACTGCAGTCAGTTTTATTATTAAAAGTATAATTCAGGTACGATTTAAATTCAATGTAGTAAGAAAAGTTGAGTTGTGAGTCTCCAGGAGCAGAGATACTGGTGGTGGACATCGCAACACCAAGAGATGAAAACATCAGGAAAAAGGAACACGAGAAACTAGAGAAATACCAGGGGCTGAAGGAAGAGCTGGAGAAGGTCTGGAAGGTGAAGGCATCAGTGGTGCCCGTGGTGATCGGAGCACTCGGGACTGTAACCCCCAAACTGGAGGAGGTTACAGCAGATCCAGGAAAAACATCAGACATCACAGTCCAGAAAAGTGCAGTACAGGAACAGCAAAGAGTAGCTCTGGTAGAGGACCCGAGCTGGATGAGGGTGAGAGACCGACCACCGTGGAAGAAGAGGAACACATTCTATACATTATATATAATGTGTTTCTCACCTTCACCCTCATCTCCTTCACCCTCATCCAGCTCGGGTCCTCTACCAGAGGCCTGGGAGCTTGAAAGTTCTACGCAGTATCTTTGCTGTTCCTAGTACTGCACTTTTTTGGACTGAGATGTCTGATGCTTTTCCTGAGGCAGCGACTGACCTGACCTCTGGTTGGGGAGTTGGTGTTAACTCCCCTCTGACCTGGCGTCCTGGCTCCCCCTTGCCGTAGCATTTGTGCTGTACCTCGTCAATCTCTAGTTGTGATAGCAGTTGCCGTTTGTGGATGTTGGAACACTGAGCTACTAGTTGTTTGGCCGTCAGTTTGGACTGTGGGTATCGAAGTAACCATTTCTCCCACATCCTTCATGTAACCCCTCTGACTAGGGTTACTGGAGTAGTAGCATTCCAACAGAGCCTTGTTATCGCATCTCGCCCATTTCCGCCTTGTTGTTCCAGTAGCCCATTTTTCATCAAGGTGCTCTGGTTCCCCAGCACCTGACGCAGACCGTGTTTGGCCGGGCGACGTCTGAGTCGGCATCTCGTAACTGATTGTCTCGTTGTATGAGGTGGTCAGTACACACATGTATGTATATATAAAGCTGAAGAGATTTGAGACGTCTCCATGAACGACTCACTCAGGTGACGTCTGTTCCACCGTCTGACCCACGACCGAGACCTACGACTCCGGCTCAGCGAAATTAAATATAAACCTCTCCCCCTCTCCTCCTCTCTCACCCCCTTTTACCCTCCTCCCTCTTTTACCTCTCCTCCCTCTTTACCCCCTCCTCCCTCTTTTACCCCCTCCTCCCTCTTTTACCCCCTCCTCCCTCTTTTACCCCCTCCTCCCTCTTTACCCCCTCCTCCCTCTTTACCCCCTCCTCCCTCTTTTACCCCCTCCTCCCTCTTTACCCCCTCCTCCCTCTTTACCCCCTCCTTCCTCTTTACCCCCTCCTCCCCCTTTTACCCTCCTCCCTCTTTTACCTCTCCTCCCTCTTTACCCCCTCCTCCCTCTTTTACCCCCTCCTCCCTCTTTTACCCCCTCCTCCCTCTTTACCCCCCTCCTCCCTCTTTACCCCCTCCTCCCTCTTTACCCCCTCCTCCCTCTTTTACCCCTCCTCCCTCTTTACCCCCTCCTCCCTCTTTTACCCCCTCCTCCCTCTTTTACCCCTCCTCCCTCTTTACCCCCTCCTCCCTCTTTTACCCCCTCCTCCCTCTTTTACCCCCTCCTCCCTCTTTTACCCCTCCTCCCTCTTTTACCCCTCCTCCCTCTTTTACCCCCTCCTCCCTCTTTTACCCCTCCTCCCTCTTTTACCCCCTCCTCCCTCTTTACCCCTCCTCCCTCTTTTACCCCTCCTCCCTCTTTACCCCCTCCTCCCTCTTTACCCCCTCCCTCTTTTACCCCTCCTCCCTCTTTTACCCCCTCCTCCCTCTTTTACCCCCTCCTCCCTCTTTACCCCCTCCCTCTTTTACCCCTCCTCCCTCTTTTACCCCCTCCTCCCTCTTTACCCCCTCCTCCCTCTTTTACCCCCTCCTCCCTCTTTTACCCCTCCTCCCTCTTTTACCCCCTCCTCCCTCTTTACCCCTCCTCCCTCTTTTACCCCCTCCTCCCTCTTTACCCCCTCCTCCCTCTTTTACCCCTCCTCCCTCTTTACCCCCTCCTCCCTCTTTACCCCCCTCCCTCTTTTACCCCTCCTCCCTCTTTTACCCCCTCCTCCCTCTTTTACCCCTCCTCCCTCTTTACCCCCCTCCTCCCTCTTTACCCCCTCCTCCCTCTTTTACCCCTCCTCCCTCTTTTACCCCCTCCTCCCTCTTTACCCCCCTCCTCCCTCTTTACCCCCTCCTTCCTCTTTTACCCCCTCTTCCCTCTTTTACCCCCTCCTCCCTCTTTTACCCCCTCCTCCCTCTTTACCCCCTCCCTCTTTTACCCCTCCTCCCTCTTTTACCCCCTCCTCCCTCTTTTACCTCCTCCTCCCTCTTTTACCCCCTCCTCCCTCTTTACCCCCTCCCTCTTTTACCCCTCCTCCCTCTTTTACCCCCTCCTCCCTCTTTACCCCCTCCTCCCTCTTTTACCCCCTCCTCCCTCTTTTACCCCTCCTCCCTCTTTTACCCCCTCCTCCCTCTTTACCCCTCCTCCCTCTTTTACCCCCTCCTCCCTCTTTACCCCTCCTCCCTCTTTACCCCCTCCTCCCTCTTTACCCCCTCCTTCCTCTTTTACCCCTCCTCCCTCTTTTACCCCTCCTCCCTCTTTTACCCCCTCCTCCCTCTTTACCCCCTCCTCCCTCTTTACCCCCTCCTCCCTCTTTTACCCCCTCCTCCCTCTTTACCCCCTCCTCCCTCTTTTACCCCCTCCTCCCTCTTTTACCCCTCCTCCCTCTTTTACCCCCCTCCTCCCTCTTTACCCCCTCCTTCCTCTTTTACCCCCTCTTCCCTCTTTTACCCCCCTCCTCCCTCTTTTACCCCCTCCTCCCTCTTTACCCCCTCCCTCTTTTACCCCTCCTCCCTCTTTTACCCCCTCCTCCCTCTTTTACCCCCTCCTCCCTCTTTACCCCTCCTCCCTCTTTTACCCCCTCCTCCCTCTTTACCCCCTCCTCCCTCTTTACCCCCTCCTCCCTCTTTACCCCCTCCTCCCTCTTTACCCCCTCCTTCCTCTTTTACCCCTCCTCCCTCTTTTACCCCTCCTCCCTCTTTTACCCCCTCCTCCCTCTTTACCCCCTCCTCCCTCTTTACCCCCTCCTCCCTCTTTTACCCCCTCCTCCCTCAGCTCGGGGTAAGTCCAGGAAAGGTTCTCTGAAGCTGCGTCTGTCCAAACTGTTCAGGACACGGAGCTCTGGAGCAGGACCAGGGCTCACGGACAAACGCCCCAGCCTGACCTCGTCCACCTCGTCTGGGGGAAGTCTGCTGGATGTGTGGGGGTCGGGCTCCAGCACCCATGACCAGGACCCAGCCAGGTACCAGACCAGGACTGGACTGGGACTAAACTGGGACTGAACCAGGACCCAGCCAGGTACCAGCCAGGTACCAGACTAGGACTAAACCAGGACTAAACCAGGTTTGTTGTATTGATGTTTCTTGTGTTGCAGGTTGCAGGTGTCCAGACCCCTCAGTGCCTTCTCCCCGGTGCCGTTCACTCCTGCCTTCACCGGTAAGACCTGGTTTAGACCTGGTTTGGACTTGGTTTGGACCTGGTTTAGACCTGGTTTGGACCTGGTTTGGACCTGGTTTGGACCTGGTTTAGACCTGGTTTAGACCTGGTTTAGACCTGGTTTAGACCTGGTTTGGACCTGGTTTGGACCTGGTTTAGACCTGGTTTGGAGCTGGTTTGGAGCTGGTTTGGACCTGGTTTAGACCTGGTTTGGACCTGGTTTGGACCTGGTTTGGACCTGGTTTAGACCTGGTTTAGACCTGGTTTGGACCTGGTTTGGACCTGGTTTAGACCTGGTTTAGACCTGGTTTGGACTTGGTTTGGACCTGGTTTAGACCTGGTTTAGACCTGGTTTAGACCTGGTTTAGACCTGGTTTGGACCTGGTTTGGACCTGGTTTGGACCTGGTTTAGACCTGGTTTGGACCTGGTTTGGACTTGGTTTGGACCTGGTTTGGACCTGGTTTGGACCTGGTTTGGACCTGGTTTGGACCTGGTTTAGACCTGGTTTAGACCTGGTTTAGACCTGGTTTGGACCTGGTTTAGACCTGGTTTAGACCTGGTTTGGACCTGGTTTAGACCTGGTTTAGACCTGGTTTGGACCTGGTTTGGACCTGGTTTGGACCTGGTTTGGACCTGGTTTAGACCTGGTTTAGACCTGGTTTGGACCTGGTTTAGACCTGGTTTAGACCTGGTTTGGACCTGGTTTAGACCTGGTTTAGACCTGGTTTGGACCTGGTTTACTGGTGATTTAGTTCTGGTTTATATTTTTATTTTCTGTCTCTTTCAGGTGAGACAGTGTCCCTGGTGGACGTGGACATTTCTCGGAGAAGTGTTCTTCATCCTCCCACTCCTCCTCCTCCTCCTCGCCGCAGCCTCAGCCTCCTCGGTTGGTCTCCAGCTCCTCCCAGTTTTTAGCAGCGTCACTTTGCTCATTTAAATAAGTTGTTCTCTTTCCCTGTCTCTGATTGGACAGATGACTTTGCGGCCCCGCCTCCTCAGAGCTCCTTCCTGGATGGTGGAGGGGGCGTGTCCATGCAGTCCTTACCTCCCCGGAGCGTGGTGCTGCCCCCTGCTGTGGGCTCCATGCAGCACAGCCTCAGCCTCAACGGTAAAAAGCACAAATGTGTTTACTAAACCTGATGCGACGTGAGGAGAGCGCTACTGCACGCGCTCAGTGCAGACGGAGACGCTTTAACCCGAAACAGAAACAAACACAAACTGTTCAAACCCACAGTCTACGATCAGCCAATCAGACGCTCCGAAAACACTGTACTTCCTGTTTTCATGAGTCTTAGACGATGTCGTGATGATTTTGCCGCGTTTCAGTCCAACTCCACAGATCCACTCTCCACATTTTCAGGTTTAATTTTTTTTTATTGAGCAAAAATTTTGAAATTTTTGTCTTAGTTTAGTCATTTTTATAATTTTTTTTTTAAATTTTTGATCAGCAAAAATATGAATGAAATAAATAAACGCGACCCCATCAGCCAATCAGCTTCGATTTTGGAAAAATGTTCCAGGTTGAGTCTTTATTTCCTGTTTGTTTTCCAGATGCGTTCCTTCAAGGTTTGCCCCGCCCCATCCCTCTGCGCCCCAACACGCGCCCGCCGCCAAGACCCGCCCCCCGCTGCCCCCTCGGCCAATCATACGCCACGGCCCGCTGCCTGCTCAGCCAATCAGACGCCAACAGCTTTGCCACCAGCCTCCGAGAACTGGAGAAGGTTTGAACATCCTCTGCTCCTCCTCAGCTCCTCCTCTGCTCCCTCTGCTCCTCCCTCTGCTCCTCCATCTGCTGCTCCTCTGCTCCATCTGCTCCTCCTCTGCTCCTCCTCTGCTCCTCCATCTGCTCCTCCTCTGCTCCTCCATCTGCTCCTCCTCTGCTCCTCCTCTGCTCCTCTGCTCCATCTGCTCCTCCATCTGCTCCTCCTCTGCTCCTCCTCTGCTCCTCCATCTGCTCCTCCTCTGCTCCTCCTCTGCTCCATCTGCTCCTCCATCTGCTCCTCCTCTGCTCCATCTGCTCCTCCTCTGCTCTTCCTCTGCTCCTTCTCTGCTCCTCCTCTGCTCCATCTGCTCCTCCTCTGCTCTTCCTCTGCTCCATCTGCTCCTCCTCTGCTCCATCTGCTCCTCCTCTGCTCCATCTGCTCCTCCTCTGCTTTTCCTCTGCTCCTCCTCTGCTCCATCTGCTCCTCCATCTGCTCCTCCTCTGCTCTTCCTCTGCTCCTCCATCTGCTCCTCCTCTGCTCCATCTGCTCCTCCTCTGCTCTTCCTCTGCTCCTTCTCTGCTCCTCCTCTGCTCCATCTGCTCCTCCATCTGCTCCTCCTCTGCTCTCACTCTCTCCTCCTCTCCCTTTCTCCTCTAATCCCTCTCCTCTCCTCCTCATCCCTCTCTCCTCTCCTCTCATCCCTCTCTCCTCTCCTCTCATCCCTCTCTCCTCTCTCCTCTCCTCTCCTCTCCTCTCATCCCTCTCTCCTCTCTCCTCTCCTCTCATCCCTCTCTCCTCTCTCCTCTCTCCTCTCCTCTCATCCCTCTCTCCTCTCTCCTCTCCTCTCCTCTCCTCTCATCCCTCTCTCCTCTCTCCTCTCTCCTATCCTCTCCTCTCCTCTCATCCCTCTCTCCTCTCCTCTCCTCTCCTCTCCTCTCATCCCTCTCTCCTCTCCTCTCATCCCTCTCTCCTCTCTCCTCTCATCCCTCTCTCCTCTCCCCTCTCCTCTCATCCCTCTCTCCTCTCTCCTCTCCTCTCCTCTCATCCCTTTCTCCTCTCCTCTCATCCCTCTCCTCTCTCCTCTCCTCTCCTCTCATCCCTCTCTCCTCTCCTCTCTCCTCTCATCCCTCTCTCCTCTCCTCTCATCCCTCTCTCCTCTCCTCTCATCCCTTCCCTCTCTCCTCTCTCCTCTCCTCTCATCCCTCTCTCCTCTCTCCTCTCTCCTCTCCTCTCATCCCTCTCTCCTCTCTCCTCTCCTCTCCTCTCATCCCTCTCTCCTCTCCTCTCCTCTCATCCCTCTCTCCTCTCTCCTCTCCTCTCCTCTCATCCCTCTCTCCTCTCCTCTCTCCTCTCATCCCTCTCTCCTCTCCTCTCATCCCTCTCTCCTCTCCTCTCATCCCTTCCCTCTCTCCTCTCTCCTCTCCTCTCATCCCTCTCTCCTCTCTCCTCTCTCCTCTCCTCTCATCCCTCTCTCCTCTCTCCTCTCCTCTCCTCTCATCCCTCTCTCCTCTCCTCTCCTCTCATCCCTCTCTCCTCTCTCCTCTCCTCTCCTCTCATCCCTCTCTCCTCTCCTCTCTCCTCTCATCCCTCTCCTCTCATCCCTCTCTCCTCTCCTCTCTCCTCTCATCCCTCTCTCCTCTCCTCTCATCCCTCTCTCCTCTCTCCTCTCCTCTCTCCTCTCATCCCTCTCTCCTCTCTCCTCTCCTCTCATCCCTCTCTCCTCTCTCCTCTCCTCTCTCCTCTCATCCCTCTCTCCTCTCTCCTCTCTCCTCCTCTCATCCCTCTCTCCTCTCCTCTCCTCTCCTCTCATCCCTCTCTCCTCCTCTCATCCCTCTCTCCTCTCTCCTCTCCTCTCTCCTCTCATCCCTCTCTCCTCTCTCCTCTCTCCTCCTCTCATCCCTCTCTCCTCTCCTCTCCTCTCCTCTCATCCCTCTCCTCTCTCCTCTCTCCTCTCATCCCTCTCTCCTCCTCTCATCCCTCTCTCCTCTCCTCTCCTCTCCTCTCATCCCTCTCTCCTCTCTCCTCTCCTCTCATCCCTCTCTCCTCTCTCCTCTCCTCTCCTCTCATCCCTCTCTCCTCTCTCCTCTCCTCTCCTCTCATCCCTCTCTCCTCTCCTCTCTCCTCTCTCCTCTCATCCCTCTCTCCTCTCCTCTCATCCCTCTCTCCTCTCTCCTCTCTCCTCTCCTCATCCCTCTCTCCTCTCCTCTCCTCTCCTCTCATCCCTGTCTCCTCTCTCCTCTCTCCTCTCCTCTCCTCTCCTCTCATCCCTCTCTCCTCTCCTCTCCTCTCATCCCTCTCTCCTCTCTCCTCTCCTCTCTCCTCTCATCCCTCTCTCCTCTCTCCTCTCATCCCTCTCTCCTCTCTCCTCTCCTCTCTCCTCTCATCCCTCTCTCCTCTCATCCCTCTCTCCTCTCATCCCTCTCTCCTCTCTCCTCTCCTCTCATCCCTCTCTCCTCTCCTCTCCTCTCATCCCTCTCTCCTCTCTCCTCTCCTCTCATCCCTCTCTCCTCTCCTCTCATCCCTCTCTCCTCTCCTCTCCTCTCCTCTCATCCCTGTCTCCTCTCTCCTCTCCTCTCCTCTCCTCTCATCCCTCTCTCCTCTCCTCTCCTCTCATCCCTCTCTCCTCTCTCCTCTCCTCTCTCCTCTCATCCCTCTCTCCTCTCTCCTCTCATCCCTCTCTCCTCTCTCCTCTCCTCTCTCCTCTCATCCCTCTCTCCTCTCTCCTCTCCTCTCATCCCTCTCTCCTCTCCTCTCATCCCTCTCTCCTCTCCTCTCTCCTCTCATCCCTCTCTCCTCTCTCCTCTCTCCTCTCCTCTCCTCTCCTCTCTCCTCTCTCCTCTCCTCTCTCCTCTCATCCCTCTCTCCTCTCCTCTCCTCTCATCCCTCTCTCCTCTCTCCTCTCCTCTCTCCTCTCATCCCTCTCTCCTCTCTCCTCTCATCCCTCTCTCCTCTCTCCTCTCCTCTCTCCTCTCATCCCTCTCTCCTCTCTCCTCTCCTCTCATCCCTCTCTCCTCTCCTCTCATCCCTCTCTCCTCTCCTCTCTCCTCTCATCCCTCTCTCCTCTCTCCTCTCTCCTCTCCTCTCCTCTCCTCTCATCCCTCTCTCCTCTCTCCTCTCTCCTCTCCTCTCTCCTCTCATCCCTCTCTCCTCTCTCCTCTCTCCTCTCCTCTCATCCCTCTCTCCTCTCATCCCTCTCTCCTCTCTCCTCTCCTCTCTTCTCATCCCTCTCTCCTCTCCTCTCTCCTCTCCTCTCATCCCTCTCTCCTCTCCTCTCTCCTCTCTCCTCTCCTCTCCTCTCCTCTCTTCTCATCCCTCTCTCCTCTCCTCTCCTCTCCTCTCCTCTCATCCCTCTCTCCTCTCCTCTCTTCTCATCCCTCTCTCCTCTCCTCTCTCCTCTCCTCTCATCCCTCTCCTCTCCTCTCCTCTCATCCCTCTCTCCTCTCCTCTCCTCTCCTCTCCTCTCCTCTCCTCTCATCCCTCTCTCCTCTCCTCCTCAGTGCGGGTGGTACTGGGGTCCGATGTCCTGGGAGGATGCAGAGCTGAAGCTGAAGGAGAAACCTGACGGTTCGTTTCTGGTCAGAGACAGTTCTGACCCGAGGTACATCCTGAGTCTGAGCTTCAGGTCCCAGAACGTCACGCACCACACCAGGATGGAGCACTACAGAGGTACAGGACCGGGACTAAACCGGGACTAAACCAGGACTAAACCAGGACTAAACCAGGATGGAGCACTACAGAGGTACAGGACCGGGACTAAACCGGGACTAAACCAGGACTAAACCAGGACTAAACCAGGATGGAGCACTACAGAGGTACAGAACCGGGACTAAACCAGGACTAAACCAGGACTAAACCAGGACTAAACCAGGATGGAGCACTACAGAGGTACAGGACCGGGACTAAACCAGGACTAAACCAGGACTAAACCAGGATGGAGCACTACAGAGGTACAGAACCGGGACTAAACCAGGACTAAACCAGGACTAAACCAGGATGGAGCACTACAGAGGTACCGAACCGGGACTAAACCAGGACTAAACCAGGACTAAACCAGGACTAAACCAGGACTAAACCAGGATGGAGCACTACAGAGGTACAGAACCGGGCCTGAAACCTTGTGGTTACAGGGACATTCAGCCTGTGGTGCCACCCAAAGTTTGAGGATCGCTGTCACTCTGTGGTGGAGTTCATCGAGAGGGCCATCGCTCACTCCAAGAACGGGAGGTTCCTCTACTTCCTGCGCTCCAGAGTCCCAGGTACGAACCGACCAATCACAGAGCTCCAGTTACAAACCGGCCAATCACAGAGCTCCAGGTTTAGGTGCCGCCATTTGCGCCATTTAGAGTTTCAGCCAAAGCAACCCGACAGTTCTGTACGCCAAACTGAGCCGCCGTCTAATAAACTAGAATTATGTGCATCAAATAATAATTCTGTTCATCACAGAGAGACACAAAAAATAAACGACAAACGAAACAGACGCACAGCGGCTTAGGCCAAAATGATAAATATATATTCTAAATATATGAGTTAAATACAGGCTGGACAGTGTTACAACGAATGCCAAAAACACACACACATTTGGGTCAATGTTGGCTGAACTGTATCACAACACAACACACACAACACACACAACCAACAACACAACACACACAACACACACAACCAACAACAACAACACAACACACACAACCAACAACATCAACACAACGCACACAACCAACAACATCAACACAACGCACACAACCAACAACATCAACACAACACACACAACCAACAACAACACACACAACACACACAACCAACAACAACACACACAACACACACAACCAACAACACAACACACACAACCAACAACAACACAACACACACAACCAACAACAACACACACAACACACACAACCAACAACAACACACACAACACACACAACCAACAACACAACACACACAACCAACAACAACACAACACACACAACACACACAACCAACAACAACAACACACAACCAACAACAACAACGCACACAACCAACAACACAACGCAACGCACACAACCAACAACACAACGCAACACACACAACCAACAACAACAACGCAACGCACACAACCAACAACAACAACGCAACGCACACAACCAACAACAACACAACACACACAACCAACAACACAACACACACAACCAACAACAACAACGCAACGCACACAACCAACAACACAACGCAACACACACAACCAACAACAACAACACAACACACACAACCAACAACAACACACACAACACACACAACCAACAACACAACACACACAACCAACAACAACACAACACACACAACACACACAACCAACAACACAACACACACAACCAACAACAACAACGCACACAACCAACAACACAACGCAACGCACACAACCAACAACACAACGCAACACACACAACCAACAACAACAACGCAACGCACACAACCAACAACATCAACACAACGCACACAACCAACAACAACACACACAACACACACAACACACACAACCAACAACACAACGCAACGCACACAACCAACAACAACAACGCAACGCACACAACCAACAACAACAACACACACAACCAACAACAACAACGCAACGCACACAACCAACAACAACAACACAACACACACAACCAACAACAACAACGCAACGCACACAACCAACAACAACAACGCAACGCACACAACCAACAACAACAACACACACAACCAACAACGCAACGCACACAACCAACAACATCAACACACACAACCAACAACATCAACGCAACACACACAACCAACAACATCAACACAACGCACACAACCAACAACAACAACACACACAACCAACAACACAACGCAGCGCACACAACCAACAACAACAACACAACACACACAACACACACAACCAACAACACAACACACACAACCAACAACACAACGCAACGCACACAACCAACAACAACAACACAACACACACAACCAACAACACAACGCAACGCACACAACCAACAACAACAACACAACACACACAACCAACAACATCAACACAACGCACACAACCAACAACAACAACGCAACGCACACAACCAACAACAACAACACAACACACACAACCAACATCAACACAACACACACAACCAACAACAACACACACAACACACACAACCAACAACACAACACACACAACCAACAACACAACACACACAACCAACAACACAACACACACAACCAACAACGCAACGCACACAACCATCAACAACAACACAACACACACAACCAACAACATCAACACAACGCACACAACCAACAACAACACACAACACACACAACACACACAACCAACAACACAACGCAACGCACACAACCAACAACACAACGCAACGCACACAACCAACAACAACAACACAACACACACAACCAACAACATCAACACAACGCACACAACCAACAACAACAACGCAACGCACACAACCAACAACAACAACACAACACACACAACCAACAACATCAACACAACACACACAACCAACAACAACAACACAACACACACAACCAACAACAACAACACAACACACACAACCAACAACAACAACACAACACACACAACCAACAACAACAACACAACACACACAACCAACAACAACAACACAACGCACACAACCAACAACACAACGCAACGCACACAACCAACAACACAACGCAACGCACACAACCAACAACACAACGCAACACACACAACCAACAACAACAACACAACACACACAACCGACAACAACACACACAACACACACAACACACACAACCAACAACACAACACACACAACCAACAACAACACAACACACACAACCAACAACACAACGCAACGCACACAACCAACAACAACAACACAACACACACAACCAACAACATCAACACAACGCACACAACCAACAACAACAACGCAACGCACACAACCAACAACAACAACACAACACACACAACCAACAACATCAACACAACACACACAACCAACAACAACACACACAACACACACAACCAACAACACAACACACACAACCAACAACACACACAACCAACAACACAACACACACAACCAACAACACAACGCAACGCACACAACCAACAACACAACGCAACGCACACAACCAACAACAACAACACAACACACACAACCAACAACATCAACACAACGCACACAACCAACAACAACAACGCAACGCACACAACCAACAACAACAACACAACACACACAACCAACAACATCAACACAACACACACAACCAACAACAACACACACAACACACACAACCAACAACAACACACACAACACACACAACCAACAACAACAACGCAACGCACACAACCAACAACAACAACACAACACACACAACCAACAACAACAACACAACACACACAACCAACAACATCAACACACACAACCAACAACAACACAACACACACAACCAACAACAACAACACAACACACACAACCAACAACATCAACGCAACACACACAACCAACAACAACAACGCAACGCACACAACCAACAACAACAACGCAACGCACACAACCAACAACAACAACACACACAAACAACAACACAACACACACAACCAACAACAACAACGCAACGCACACAACCAACAACAACAACGCAACGCACACAACCAACAACAACAACGCAACGCACACAACCAACAACACAACACACACAACCAACAACAACAACACAACACACACAACCAACAACAACAACGCAACGCACACAACCAACAACAACAACACAACACACACAACCAACAACATCAACACAACGCACACAACCAACAACACAACGCAACGCACACAACCAGCAACATCAACGCACACAACCAACAACATCAACGCAGCGCACACAACCAACAACAACGCAACGCACACAACCAACAACATCAACGCACGCAACGCACACAAACAACATCAACGCAACGCACACAACCAACAACAACGCAACGCACACAACCAACAACATCAACGCACGCAACGCACACAAACAACATCAACGCAACGCACACAACCATCAACGCACGCAACGCACACAAACAACATCAACGCAACGCACACAACCAACAACAACGCAACGCACACAACCAACAACATCAACGCAACGCACACAACCAACAACACAACGCAACGCACACAACCAACAACATCAACGCAACGCACACAACCAACAACATCAACGCAACGCACACAACCAACAACATCAACGCAACGCACACAACCAACAACATCAACGCAACGCACACAACCAACAACATCAACGCAACGCACACAACCAACAACATCAACGCAACGCACACAACCAACAACAACGCAACGCACACAACCAACAACATCAGCGCAACGCACACAACCAACAACATCAACGCAACGCACACAACCAACAACATCAACGCAACGCACACAACCAACAACATCAACGCAACGCACACAACCAACAACATCAACGCAACGCACACAACCAACAACATCAACGCAACGCACACAACCAACAACGACGCAACGCACACAACCAACAACGACGCAACGCACACAACCAACAACGACGCAACGCAACGCACACAACCAACAACAACGCAACGCACACAACCAACAACATCAACGCACACAACCAACAACATCAACGCAACGCACACAACCAACAACAACGCAACGCACACAACCAACAACATCAACGCACGCAACGCACACAAACAACATCAACGCAACGCACACAACCAACAACAACGCAACGCACACAACCAACAACATCAACGCAACGCACACAACCAACAACATCAACGCAACGCACACAACCAACAACATCAACGCAACGCACACAACCAACAACATCAACGCAACGCACACAACCAACAACATCAACGCAACGCACACAACCAACAACATCAACGCAACGCACACAACCAACATCAACGCAACGCACACAACCAACAACATCAACGCAACGCACACAACCAACAACATCAACGCAACGCACACAACCAACAACATCAACGCAACGCACACAACCAACAACATCAACGCAACGCACACAACCAACAACATCAACGCAACGCACACAACCAACAACATCAACGCAACGCACACAACCAACAACATCAACGCAACGCACACAACCAACAACATCAACGCAACGCACACAACCAACAACGACGCAACGCACACAACCAACAACGACGCAACGCACACAACCAACAACATCAACGCAACGCACACAACCAACAACAACGCAACGCACACAACCAACAACATCAACGCAACGCACACAACCAACAACATCAACGCAACGCACACAACCAACAACATCAACGCAACGCACACAACCAACAACATCAACGCAACGCACACAACCAACATCAACGCAACGCACACAACCAACAACATCAACGCAACGCACACAACCAACAACATCAACGCAACGCACACAACCAACAACATCAACGCAACGCACACAACCAACAACATCAACGCAACGCACACAACCAACAACATCAACGCAACGCACACAACCAACAACATCAACGCAACGCACACAACCAACATCAACGCAACGCACACAACCAACAACATCGACGCAACGCACACAACCAACAACATCGACGCAACGCACACAACCAACAACATCGACGCAACGCACACAACCAACAACAACAACGCAACGCACACAACCAACAACAACGCAACGCACACAACCAACAACATCGACGCAACGCACACAACCAACAACGACGCAACGCACACAACCAACAACGACGCAACGCACACAACCAACAACGACGCAACGCACACAACCAACAACGACGCAACGCAACGCACACAACCAACAACATCAACGCAACGCACACAACCAACAACATCAACGCAACACACAACCAACAACATCAACGCAACGCACACAACCAACAACATCAACGCAACGCACACAACCAACAACATCAACGCAACGCACACAACCAACAACATCAACGCAACGCACACAACCAACAACGACGCAACGCACACAACCAACAACGACGCAACGCACACAACCAACAACGACGCAACGCACACAACCAACAACGACGCAACGCACACAACCAACAACAACGCAACGCACACAACCAACAACATCAACGCAACGCACACAACCAACAACATCAACGCAACGCACACAACCAACAACATCAACGCAACGCACACAACCAACAACATCAACGCAACGCACACAACCAACAACATCAACGCAACGCACACAACCAACAACAACAACGCACACAGCCAACAACATCAACGCAACGCACACAACCAACAACATCAACGCAACGCACACAACCAACAACATCAACGCAACGCACACAACCAACAACATCAACGCAACGCACACAACCAACAACATCAACGCAACGCACACAACCAACAACAACGCAACGCACACAACCAACAACATCAACGCAACGCACACAACCAACAACGACGCAACGCACACAACCAACAACGACGCAACGCACACAACCAACAACGACGCAACGCACACAACCAACAACGACGCAACGCAACGCACACAACCAACAACATCAACGCAACGCACACAACCAACAACATCAACGCAACACACAACCAACAACATCAACGCAACGCACACAACCAACAACATCAACGCAACGCACACAACCAACAACATCAACGCAACGCACACAACCAACAACATCAACGCAACGCACACAACCAACAACGACGCAACGCACACAACCAACAACGACGCAACGCACACAACCAACAACGACGCAACGCACACAACCAACAACGACGCAACGCACACAACCAACAACATCAACGCAACGCACACAACCAACAACATCAACGCAACGCACACAACCAACAACAACGCAACGCACACAACCAACAACATCAACGCAACGCACACAACCAACAACATCAACGCAACGCACACAACCAACAACATCAACGTAACGCACACAACCAACAACATCAACGCACACAGCCAACAACCATCAACGCAACGCACACAGCCAACAACCATCAACGCAACGCACACAACCAACAACATCAACGCAACGCACACAACCAACAACATCAACGCAACGCACACAACCAACAACATCAACGCAACGCACACAACCAACAACATCAACACAACACAACAGACTGAGATCAGACTGGTCCAAGTCCCGGTCCAGTCAGGTCCACGACGCGAGGTCCAGTCAGGTCCACGACGCGAGGTCCAGTCCGGTCCACGACGCAAGGTCCAGTCAGGTCCATGACAAGAGGTCCACGACGCGAGGTCCAGTCAGGTCCACGACGCGAGGTCCAGTCAGGTCCACAACGCGAGGTCCAGTCAGGTCCATGACAAGAGGTCCACGACGAGAGGTCCACGACGAGAGGTCCACGACGCGAGGTCCAGTCCGGTCCACGACGCGAGGTCCAGTCCGGTCCACGATGCGAGGTCCACAACGCGAGGTCCAGTCCGGTCCACGACGCGAGGTCCAGTCAGGTCCACGACGCGAGGTCCAGTCCGGTCCACGACGCGAGGTCCAGTCCGGTCCACGACGCGAGGTCCAGCCAGGTCCACGACACAAGGTCCAAGAGCCGAGAGCACGAGCTGTTTGTAAAACTCGTCTGAATCTTCCCACTTAAACCTGAAAGTTCCACTGGTCCATATTGGGACGGGCACCAGGTGAACTTAAGCCTCTGCGCTACGCCAAACAAACCGCCCCGAAACGAGCGGACAGAGGCGGATACAGCACGAGCGAGGGCCCCAGCTCCGGCAGCAGGTGCCGTGGGTCCTGGCGGCGGGTCTGTCCGCTGCTTTGAGTTTCTCCTCGCTCTCTCCTGTATGGAGGTTTAGGCGAACAACACAACACATACAACCAACAACAACAACGCAACGCACACAACCAACAACATCAACGCAACGCACACAACCAACAACATCAACGCAACGCACACAACCAACAACATCAATGCAACGCACACAACCAACAACATCCTCGCTCTCTCCTGTATGGAGGTTTAGGCGAATGTACCGTAGCGAGCCGCCGTTAGCCGCCATTAGCCGCCGTTAGCCAGTGTGTGAATCAAAATAAGAGCCGTAGGATTTCACCGGAAAACAATCACCTCTGACTCCTTCAAGGAGGTGTTCATCCACGATAAAGTCACTTTGGCACATAATTGTATTTGAAAATGTGGGTAGAGCTCTGAAGGGGGAGGGACTTGGCACAGAGAGCAAAGGGAGGGGAGAAACTCTTTCTTTAGGCCATATCCTGTGATTTTCCACATTAACTGGACCTTCTGTTCTGTTCCCCCTTCGACCACAGTCCTGTTGTTGTAAAATCTCACATACTAAACTCAGAAAATGTAATGCTCTCTGCTAATATATGTCTGCTCCTGTCAACCCTGCCGCTCCTGCCGCCCCTGCCAGGCCTGCCGCCCACCCCGGTGCAGCTCCTGTACCCTGTCTCCAGGTTCAGTTCAGTAAAAACTCTGCAGCACCTGTGTCGCTTCTGCATCAGGCAAACTGTGAGAATAGACCACATCCAGGACCTGCCCCTGCCCACGTAAGACCAGGACTAAACCAGGACTAAACCAGGACTGAACCAGGACTGAACCAGAACTAAACCAGGACTAAACCAGGACTGAACCAGAACTAAACCAGGACTAAACCAGGACTGAACCAGGACTAAACCAGGACTAAACCAGGACTGAACCAGGACTAAACCAGGACTAAACCAGGACTGAACCAGGACTAAACCAGGACTGAACCAGGACTGAACCAGGACTAAACCAGAACTAAACCAGGACTGAACCAGGACTGAACCAGGACTGAACCAGAACTAAACCAGGACTAAACCAGGACTGAACCAGGACTAAACCAGGACTGAACCAGGACTGAACCAGGACTGAACCAGGACTAAACCAGGACTAAACCAGGACTGAACCAGGACTAAACCAGGACTGAACCAGGACTGAACCAGGACTAAACCAGGACTAAACCAGGACTGAACCAGGACTAAACCAGGACTGAACCAGGACTAAACCAGGACTAAACCAGGACTAACTGTGGTCTGTTTTTAGGCCTCTGATTTTGTACTTGAGGAAGTTTTATTATTACGACGCTGAGGAGGAGGTGCAGAAGGAGCAGGGCAGGACGTAGCAGCTCAGGTGAGTCTCACCTTTGACCTTTGACCTTTGACCTTTTGACCTGATGAAGGTTCAGGTCTGTAAATACTGAGCCTGAGTTTGTGGAGCCGATCCCGAACAAACACTGAGAAGAGAAACATGAGGAGTGGAGTTTCTGTCGTAGAAATAGAAATATGTTCTACAGAGTTCTACAGAGTTCTATAGACTTATATAGAGTTCTACAGAGTTCTACACAGTTCTATAGTCTTATACAGAGTTCTACAGGGTTCTACACAGTTCTATAGTCTTATACAGAGTTCTACAGGGTTCTGTAGAGTTCTACAGGGTTCTACACAGTTCTATAGTCTTATACAGAGTTCTACAGGGTTCTGTAGAGTTCTACAGGGTTCTACAGACCCTTTTGTCTTGTTTTTGTCAGATTGTCCTCATTGTGGATTGTCTGAATTGGCCAGTCAGCTGACAGAGAGAAGTACCTGCCTCCGACCTGCAGCCAATCAGCTCGCCCCGCTCGGCCTCGTCCAATCAGCGGCTCTCAGATGATCCGCCCTCCCTCCGAGCTCTGTGATTGGCTGGTCTGCCCAGAGGGGGAGGGGCTACGGGGATGTGGAGACCGCACTTTTTGATGATGTCATCGCTGGGACAATTTTTAAAAACTTAAAACTGGACTCAAGTCACCTCCAGGACCAAGACGAGGATCCAGACCAGCACCAGGTCTAGACCAGGACCGAGTCTGGACCAGGACTGGGTCTAGACAAGAGGAGCAAGATCACTGATGTGTCCAGAGAGATGTCGAACAAATAAACCAGGACTGAACCAGGACTAAACCAGGTCTAAACCAGGACTAAACCAGGTTTAAACCAGGACTGAACCAAGACCAAACCAGGACTAAATTTGGGACTAAACTTGGAACTACACCAGGAGCTAAACCTGAACTAAACCAGGTTTAGCTCCTAAAACTGGACTGAACTGCAAATATTAGTACTACTATGACAACTACTGCTACTACTGCTACTGCTACTACTGCTACTACTGCTACTACTACTACTACTGCTGCTACTACTACTGCTGCTACTACTACTAAAACTACTACAGTCCCTGACAAAAGTCTTGTCGCTTATCCATTTTGTAGAAACAAAAGCTTATAACCTGACTTTAAATTAATCGATTGGTTTTAGAAATGTCTCATATGAAAGCTAAAACCCTCCCAAATTATGCTCAATATACTAAAATAAATTTGCTTCACTGAAGAAACATTGATCATTTAATGAACACAGAAAGGTCAGATTTTGGCAAGACAAAAGTCTTGTCGCCTACAGAAAATTGAACAAATAATTTACTTCAAATACAAAAATATGTTGCATAGCGTCAGTGAATTAAGTAGTGGTGCTGTGAGATCCATATTTAATATCTTGTATGACTTCCATGAGCTTGAAGGACTGCATCCATGCGGGTCGACAATGATTCATACAATTTGTTGATGAAGTCATCAGGAATAGCAAAGAAAGCAGTCTTACATGCCTCCCAGAGTTCATCAAGATTCTTTGGTTTTGCCTTCCATGCTTCCTCTTTCATTCTACCCCAGACATGCTCAATGATGTTCATGTCTGGTGACTGGGCTGGCCAGTCCTGGAGCACCTTGATCTTCTTCGCCTTGAGGAACTTTGATGTAGAGATAGAAGTATGCGATGGAGCACCATCTTGCTGCAAAATTTGACCCCTTTTATGGTTGGGAATGTAAGAGGTAGCTAATACTTCTTGATATTTTAGGCTATTGATATTGCCTTCCACCCTGCAAATGTCTCACACACCCCCATACTGGATGTAACCCCAGACCATGATTTTTCCGCCACCAAACTTAACTGTTTTCTGGGTGAATCTTGGATCCATGCGGGCTCCAGTAGGTCTCCTGCAATATTTGCAGCAGCTGTGATGTAATTCAACCGAGGATTCATCTGAGAAATCCACCTTCTGCCACTTTTCCAGTGTCCATCCTTTTAGCAGGCTGTGGGCCTTGGCAAATGCCACACGGTTTTTTAATTGCCTTTTGTTTAGTGCTGGTTTCTGTGCACTGATTCGACCATGGAGGCCATTTCGAGACAGAATTCTACAAACTGTTCTGGTTGACACAGGGACTTGAGGTGACCAGGTCTGGTGGAGCTCTGCTGCAGTGGAAAAGGGGCTGGCCTTGGATTTTCAAATCAACAAACGGTCCTCCCGAGCAGTTGTCTTGCGGGGTCTGCCGGACCTGGGCTTGTCAAAAACATCTCCAGTCTTTTCAGATCTTTTTCTTATTCTTTGTACTTGACGCTGAGACACATTGAAGGTGTCAGCCACCTCAGCAGTGGATCTGGTCTTCAGCCTCTTGATAATTAACGCTTTGGTCTCAGGGTGGATCTTAGGCATGTTGTCAGAGGTCAAGTTGCAGTTGATGTGAAGGTCTGGTGTTCTGGGGTTCTTTTTATACACACCCACTAATTGATTGATCAGTAACTGATCACAGGTGAGGCTGTAATCTAGGATTGGGTGCATCATATGACAAGGCGACAAGACTTTTGTCTTGCCAAAATCTGACCTTTCTGTGTTCATTAAATGATCAATCTTTCTTCAGTGAAGCAAATTTATTTTAGTATATTGAGCATAATTTGGGAGGGTTTTAGCTTTCATATGAGACATTTCTAAAACCAATCGATTAATTTAAAGTCAGGTTATAAGCTTTTGTTTCTACAAAATGGATAAGCGACAAGACTTTTGTCAGGGACTGTAGTAGCACTAGTACCAGTACTGTTACTACGACATCTCCTGGTACGTGGACTGTTGATATTTCTGGAATTTCTTCTTCTTGTGTCATTTGAAGTCGATGAAAAGTTTTTGAAAATGCACTTTTCTTTTCTCGTTATTAAAATATTTATTATAAATTTCAGAACTTTATTTTGAAAAGAACCAAATGTTTTGGTGTTTTTTTTTGGTGAAAGAAACGAGTTTGCACTTTTATTTTGTGGCAGCTGTTTTTGTTCCTTTTTATTTTCATTTAGTTTTGTCCAGATTTATTTTAATTTTAAAAGTCCAAATCTCCGGAGGCGACAAAAACACGACCAAAAACATCACAATTTTATCCAACAGAACCAAGATGGCCGACGTGACGCTGGACCCAGGATCAGGACTAAACCAGGACTAAACCAGGTCTAGAATCTGGACCTGCATTGAACTGGGACTAAACCTGGACTCCTGAAGGACGCTAAGGATTGTGGGAGTTGTAGGAAGATGATGTCACTCAGATTTCTGTGCATAAATGTGAATAAAAAATGGACCATTCTGATTTTGAGACTTTTTATATAAAAAAAAAAAACATGGAACAAAATTAATGACGTTTGAGTTGAAAATATTTTTGTATTTTTGGCTGAAACGTTTTATTAAAACAAAAACAGGGCGGGAATTTCACAGAATTATAAACAGGTGAGAGTACTCAAATACTGTACTTGAGTAAGAGTAACGTTACTTCAAAATCAGAAAATAAATAGAAAATACTCAAGTAAAAGAAAACAGGTATTTGAAAAGTACTTATCAAGTCAGTAACTGTCGGGGCGGGGCATCTGGTTTATAATTTTGCTGAATGAGACAAAACCTGAAATCCCAAAATCTGGAGTTTTCAAAGACGCAAAAATGAGACGAACTGAACCAGGAGGACTACTGTTACTCAAGTAAAAGTACTGCTACTCTGTACTGTATACTGCAGTAAGAGTAGGAGTAAAAGTACTGTTACTCTAATAGGAGTAAAAGTACTGTTACTCTCGTAGGAGTAAAAGTACTGTTACTCTAATAGGAGTAAAAGTACTGTTACTCTCGTAGGAGTAAAAGTACTGTTACTCTCGTAGGAGTAAAAGTGCTGTTACTCTAGTAGGAGTAAAAGTACTGTTACTCTAGTAGGAGTAAAAGTACTGTTACTCTAGTAGGAGTAAAAGTACTGTTACTCTCGTAGGAGTAAAAGTGCTGTTACTCTCGTAGGAGTAAAAGTACTGTTACTCTAATAGGAGTAAAAGTACTGTTACTCTCGTAGGAGTAAAAGTACTGTTACTCTAGTAGGAGTAAAAGTACTGTTACTCTAGTAGGAGTAAAAGTACACTGCTGGAAAAGTACTGAATGTGACTGGCGTTTTTATGTTGAATCCAAAGAGACAAAAACAGAACCAGAAACAAATTTATGTCCAAAGAAAATTTCAACCTGCAGTGAGCCCCACGTGCCACCAGAGGGACCTCCACCACCAGAGGGACCTCCACCACCACCAGAGGGACCTCCACCACCAGAGGGACCCGCACCATCAGAGGGACCTCCACCACCAGAGGGACCCGCAC
The DNA here is from genome assembly GCA_029959045.1 of Taenioides sp. WSHXM2023. NCBI lineage: Eukaryota > Metazoa > Chordata > Actinopteri > Gobiiformes > Gobiidae > Taenioides > Taenioides sp. WSHXM2023. The sequence continues at coordinate 29,667,185 of CM057101.1, read as the reverse complement.
CATCAGAGGGACCTCCACCACCACAGGAACCTCCACCACCACCAGAGGGACCTCCACCACCAGAGGGACCCGCACCACCAGAGGGACCTCCACCACCACCAGAGGGACCTCCACCACCACAGGGACCCGCACCACCACCAGAGGGACCTCCACCACCAGAGGGACCCGCACCATCAGAGGGACCTCCACCACCACCAGAGGGACCTCCACCACCACAGGGACCCGCACCACCACCACAGGGACCCGCACCACCACCAGAGGGACCTCCACCACCAGAGGGACCCGCACCATCAGAGGGACCTCCACCACCACCAGAGGGACCTCCACCACCACAGGGACCCGCACCACCACCAGAGGGACCTCCACCACCAGAGGGACCCGCACCATCAGAGGGACCTCCACCACCACCAGAGGGACCTCCACCACCAGAGGGACCCGCACCATCAGAGGGACCTCCACCACCACCAGAGGGACCTCCACCACCACCAGAGGGACCCGCACCACCACAAGAGGGACCTGCACCACCAGAGGGACCTCCACCACCAGAGGGACCTCCACCACCACCAGAGGGACCTCCACCACCAGAGGGACCCGCACCATCAGAGGGACCTCCACCACCACAGGGACCTCCACCACCACCAGAGGGACCTCCACCACCAGAGGGACCCGCACCATCAGAGGGACCTCCACCACCACCAGAGGGACCTCCACCACCACAGGGACCCGCACCACCACCAGAGGGACCTCCACCACCAGAGGGACCCGCACCATCAGAGGGACCTCCACCACCACCAGAGGGACCTCCACCACCACCAGAGGGACCTCCACCACCACCAGAGGGACCCGCACCACCACCAGAGGGACCCGCACCACCACAAGAGGGACCTGCACCACCAGAGGGACCTCCACCACCAGAGGGACCCGCACCACCACCAGAGGAACCTCCACCACCAGAGGGACCCGCACCACCACCAGAGGGACCCGCACCACCATCAGAGGGACCTCCACCACCAGAGGGACCCGCACCATCAGAGGGACCTCCACCACCAGAGGGACCTCCACCACCACCAGAGGGACCCGCACCACCACCAGAGGGACCTGCACCACCATCAGAGGGACCTGCACCACCAGAGGGACCTCCACCACCAGAGGGACCCGCACCACCACCAGAGGGACCCGCACCACCACCAGAGGGACCTGCACCACCAGAGGGACCTGCACCACCACCACCACCAGAGGGACCCGCACCACCACCAGAGGGACCCGCACCACCACCAGAGGGACCTGCACCACCAGAGGGACCTGCACCACCACCACCACCAGAGGGACCTCCACCACCAGAGGGCCCCACACCAACCGGGGGGACCCGCGCCACAGGCTAAAGGTTAGGGTCTCCTAACTTCACCTCTGTCCGTGTCTCCAGATCCTTCACCTGCGAGAGACACAGAGACACGTCCAGGTGTGTCTCATTCTCAGTTTCTGGACAGGCTCATGTGACGCCCCTGAGCTGCAGCGGCTGCACTAGCACAGAGTCCTGATTCTACCTAAACCCCAGCTCCTGCACCAATCAGGTCAGAGGCGTTTTAGGTTTAATCACACTGGAGTTCAGCTTTGAACCAGCAACCCAAAAACATAATCGTAGAATCGTTCGCAAAGTTTTATTTGAACTGTTTCCCTCATTTCTGTGGAGTTTATGGAATTCAGACTTTATTTCTGAATGTTTAAATTCCACTTTAACCAGCAGGAGGCGTAAGAACCCAAAGTTTATTATTTAATCATCTCCAAAACACGATCCAAAGACACTTTCCATCTCCCCACGGGCCTGAAGATCTGAACATGAAGAAAAGACCCACCGCAGATGAACAAGAACAACTTTTATTAACATTTACAGTTTTATTTATTTAAACTTTAACAGGTAAAGATCAGACGCTCTCATTGGCTCATGCAGGTCACGTGACAACACTTGGACACAGACTTCATCTCCCAGAATGCATCAGGCTCATTTTAATAACTGGATTTGATTAAAAAAACATTTCAGTGGGTCTCAAAGATAATTTACACTGCACACGATTAGTCCTGGTTTAGTCCTGGTTTAGTTTATATTATAAGTTTAATATTTAGCTCTCATTTAGTCCCCCATCCTTGTTCAGTGGTTCAGGACCCGGTCTGGAGGTGGGTCTGGTCCTGGTCCTGGTCCCGGTCCAGACCCGGTCTACAGGTGGGTCTGTGAGGTCATGAGCACCAGGGGCACCTCTTTATCGCCGGTGCCCAGCAGGGGGAGCATTCTCTCGGTGAACTCGGCTCCGCGGTGGAAGCTGTAGATCTCGGAGCCGGTTTTGGCGTTAAAGAACGAGACCTGCCCCCAGTCCTGGTCCAGAAACACCCCCACCTGCCGCAGCTTCGGCGGGGCCTTCACCTGCCGCCAGGAGCACACAGGAGTGTCAGGGGCAGAAGACAATCGAAAACGTTTATACAAAAACAATCTGAGAAAGAAGGAAAAGAGAGAAGAAGGAAAAGAGAGAAGAAGAAGAAGAAGAGGGAGCAGACAGGAGCAGACAGGTGCAGACAGGTGCGTACCTTGGTGAGGGGAGGGGCGGTGAGTGCGCGCAGTTGCCCCCCGCTCCACCAGAGGGCGTAGTACCCGTTTGGAGGGCTCATATCGAACAGCCCCTTCCTCTGCGCCGTCTCCGAGACCACGCCCACTTTCCAGTCTTTGTTCTCGCCCACGAACACCTGAAGAAGAGAGAGAGTCAGATGCCCTCCCCGTGTGTCAAACTGCATCAGATGCCCTCCCGTACCTCCCAGTAGTGGCGTCCGGCGGCGTAGCCCTCCTTGGCGGTGACGCAGGACCACACGTCGAAGCGCTGGGGGCTGTTCCGGTAAAACTGAAGCTTCTCTCCACGTTTCACCTGTTTACGATCCTCAGACAGAATCAGGAACGGGTACGCCGAGACCGGGTTCAACACCACGTCCTCTGAAAGAGAGAGGGAGAGAGAGGGATGAGGAGAGAGGGATGAGGAGAGGAGAGAGGGTACGCCGAGACCGGGTTCAACACCACGTCCTCTGAAAGAGAGAGGGAGAGAGAGGGATGAGGAGAGAGGGATGAGGAGAAGAGAGAGGGTACGCCGAGACCGGGTTCAACACCACGTCCTCTGAAGGAGAGAGGGAGAGAGAGGGATGAGGAGAGAGGGATGGTGTGAGGACAGACGGAGGACGAGGACAGACGGAGGACGAGGACTCACCCATGTAAAGTTTGGCCTTTTTGTGTCCTGTGGAAAAGAAACAGATTTAAACTTTTCTGATGAAAATGTGAAAATAAAACTGAAAATAAGAAACAGAAACACACGACCTGTGATCGCTTTGTTCTTCTTAACGTCTGAAACAAAACACAAGAGTTTAGTCCTGGACTAGTCCCGGACCAGTCCCGGTCCAGTCCCGGTCCAGTCCCGGACCAGTCCCGGACCAGTCCCGGACCAGTCCCGGTCCAGTCCCGGTCCAGTCCCGGACCAGTCCCGGACCAGTCCCGGACCAGTCCCGGTCCAGTCCCGGTCCAGTCCCGGTCCAGTCCCGGACCAGTCCCGGACCAGTCCCGGTCCAGTCCCGGTCCAGTCCCGGTACCTTTGATGTTCCAGTGGCTGCGTCGGAGGCTGCTGGTGCTTCCTCTCAGACTCTCGGCCGCCACGAGCTCCGACAGAGGCATCGGAACTACAACAGAGAGGGAGGGCATCTGAGGCAATCTGACACACGGGGAGGGCATCTGACACACAGGGAGGGCATCTGACTCACTGGAGCCGTAGGAGTCCCGGCCGTGGTCCCGGGTCTGGTCCCGGGTCTGGCCTGGGACCATGTGGATGTCGGCCATCTTGTCTCGGACCTGCAGCAGCGCAGACTTCACCTCCGACAGGTGAAACTGGAGACAAAACGGCTCCTCGTCCTCCTCCTCCGAGTCTGCAGGGGGCGCCGCCAGGTCCACACTCTGCAACACAAGCACCAGTCACAGGCCTGGACTCGACCGGGACTCGACCGGGACTCGAACGGGACTAAACTGGGACTAAACTGGGACTAAACCGGGACTGAACCAGGACTGAACCAGGACTGAATCAGGACTGAATCAGGACTGTACAGACCTGCAGGAAGCGGATGTGGTCTTGACTCGTGGCCACGGTCTCCAGTTCGGTTCGTTTTTGGTTGAGGTCGTTAAGCTCCGCCTCCAGCCGCTGCGTTAGCTCCGCCCCCTGTGACATCACGGCGTCGAGCTGGTTCTGGATCCCGCCCACGACCTGAGTCCGGACCCGGTCTACGGCCTGGACCACAGAGTCCAAGAGGCGGTCCACCTCTGAGCTCTCACCGTCTGCGTGGGCCTGAGGAGCCAATCACAGGAGAGAGTTTAAACGGGCCAATCACAGGAGAGAGTTTAAACGGGCCAATCACAGGAGAGAGTTTAAATGGGCCAATTTTTTTTTTAAATTAGTACTACCATTTTCCCCAAGTACTCTTTATTTCTATCAGTTCTTTAAGTCGAGTGAGATGTTTTATCCCTCTCTTTACCTAAACCAGGACTAAACCAGGACTAAACCAGAACTAAACCAGGTCTAAACCAGGTCTAAACCAGGTCTAAACCAGGACTTGGACCTTGACTGAGTCCAGGTTGCGTCTTAGTTCGTTCAGACGGAGTTCTCTTTGTTTGATCCGAGTCACGATCTCCTGCTCTGTCCGAGAAACCTGCTTCTGTAACGCAACAAAGTACTGTTACTACAAATACTACAAATACTGCAAATACTACTACTACTACTACTGCTACTACATCATACTGGTGTAGTACCTGTTTGCTGAGACGCTCCGTCTGCACTGACACAGTTTTGTGAGTTCGATGTTCCTCCAAAACACAAATCGCACAAATACAACGCTGACAAGAACGACAGAACACCTGGAAGAGGAGAGGAAGAAAGAGTGAGAGGAGGAGGAGGAGGAAGAGGAGGAGGAGAGGAGGAGGAGGAGGAGGAGGAGGAGGGAGAGGAGAGGAGGAGGAGGAGGAGGAAGAGGAGGAGAGGAGGAAGAGGAGGAGAGGAGGAAGAGGAGGAGGAGGAGAGGAGGAGGAGGAAAGGAGGAGGAGGAAAGGAGGAGAGGAGGAAGAGGAGGAGAGGAGGAGGAGGAGAGGAGGAAGAGGAGGAGAGGAGGAAGAGGAGGAGAGGAAGAAAGAGTGAGAGGAGGAGAGGAGGAAGAGGAGGAGGAGAGGAGGAGGAGGAGGAGGAGGAGGAGGAGGAAGAGGAGGAGGAGAGGAGGAGGAGGGAGGAGGAAGAGGAGGAGGAGGAGAGGAGGAGGAGGAAAGGAGGAGAGGAGGAAGAGGAGGAGAGGAGGAAGAGGAGAGAGGAGGAAAGGAGGAGAGGAGGAGGAGGAGGAGAGGAGGAGGAGAGGAGGAGGAGGAGGAAGAGGAGGAGGAGGAAAGGAGGAGAGGAGGAAGAGGAGGAGAGGAGGAGGAGGAGAGGAGGAAGAGGAGGAGAGGAGGAAGAGGAGGAGGAGGAGGAGGAGAAGAGGAAGAGGAGGAGAGGAGGAAGAGGAGGAGGAGGAGAGGAGGAGGAGGAAAGGAGGAGGAGGAAAGGAGGAGAGGAGGAAGAGGAGGAGAGGAGGAGGAGGAGAGGAGGAAGAGGAGGAGAGAGGAAGAGGAGGAGGAGGAGGAAAGGAGGAGAGGAGGAGGAGGAGGAGAGGAGGAGGAGAGGAGGAGGAGGAAGAGGAGGAGAGGAGGAGGAGGAAGAGG
>CM057101.1:29639014-29661330 GCA_029959045.1 Taenioides sp. WSHXM2023 | reverse complement strand
TCCTCTCCTCTCTCCTCTCATCCCTCTCTCCTCTCCTCTCATCCCTCTCCTCTCTCCTCTCCTCTCATCCCTCTCCTCACTCACCCTCTCTCCTCTCTCCTCTCCTCTCCTCTCATCCCTTCTCCTCTCCTCCTCTCTCCTCATCCCTCTCCTCTCCTCTCATCCCTCTCTCTCCTCTCCTCTCCTCTCATCCCTCTCTCCTCTCCTCTCTCCTCTCATCCCTCTCTCCTCTCTCCTCTCATCCCTCTCTCTCCTCTCTCCTCTCCATCCCTCTCTCCTCTCTCCTCTCATCCTCTCTCCTCTCATCCTCTCCTCTCCTCTCATCCTCTCTCCTCTCATCCCTCTCTCCTCTCTCCTCTCCTCTCATCCCTCTCTCCTCTCCTCTCATCCCTCTCTCCTCTCTCCTCTCCTCTCATCCCTCTCTCCTCTCCTCTCATCCCTCTCTCCTCTCCTCTCCTCTCCTCTCATCCCTGTCTCCTCTCTCCTCTCCTCTCCTCTCCTCTCATCCCTCTCTCCTCTCCTCTCCTCTCATCCCTCTCTCCTCTCTCCTCTCCTCTCTCCTCTCATCCCTCTCTCCTCTCTCCTCTCATCCCTCTCTCCTCTCTCCTCTCCTCTCTCCTCTCATCCCTCTCTCCTCTCTCCTCTCCTCTCATCCCTCTCTCCTCTCCTCTCATCCCTCTCTCCTCTCCTCTCTCCTCTCATCCCTCTCCTCTCTCTCCTCTCTCCTCTCCTCTCCTCTCCTCTCATCCCTCTCTCCTCTCTCCTCTCTCCTCTCCTCTCTCCTCTCATCCTCTCTCCTCTCTCCTCTCTCCTCTCCTCTCATCCCTCTCTCCTCTCATCCTCTCTCCTCTCTCCTCTCCTCTCTTCTCATCCCTCTCTCCTCTCCTCTCTCCTCTCCTCTCATCCCTCTCTCCTCTCCTCTCTCCTCTCTCCTCTCCTCTCCTCTCTTCTCATCCCTCTCTCCTCTCCTCTCCTCTCCTCTCATCCCTCTCTCCTCTCCTCTCTTCTCATCCCTCTCTCCTCTCCTCTCTCCTCTCCTCTCCTCTCATCCCTCTCTCCTCTCCTCTCCTCTCCTCTCATCCCTCTCTCCTCTCATCCCTCTCTCCTCTCCTCTCCTCTCCTCTCATCCCTCTCTCCTCTCTCCTCTCCTCTCTCCTCTCATCCCTCTCTCCTCTCTCCTCTCTCCTCTCCTCTCATCCCTCTCTCCTCTCATCCCTCTCTCCTCTCTCCTCTCCTCTCCTCTCATCCCTCTCTCCTCTCTCCTCTCCTCTCTCCTCTCATCCCTCTCTCCTCTCTCCTCTCTCCTCCTCTCATCCCTCTCTCCTCTCCTCTCCTCTCCTCTCATCCCTCTCTCCTCTCTCCTCTCATCCCTCTCTCCTCCTCTCATCCCTCTCTCCTCTCTCCTCTCCTCTCTCCTCTCATCCCTCTCTCCTCTCTCCTCCTCTCATCCCTCTCTCCTCTCCTCTCCTCTCCTCTCATCCCTCTCCTCTCTCCTCTCTCCTCTCATCCCTCTCTCCTCCTCTCATCCCTCTCTCCTCTCCTCTCCTCTCCTCTCCTCTCATCCCTCTCTCCTCTCTCCTCTCCTCTCCTCTCATCCCTCTCTCCTCTCTCCTCTCCTCTCCTCTCATCCCTCTCTCCTCTCCTCTCCTCTCCTCTCATCCCTCTCTCCTCTCCTCTCTCCTCTCTCCTCTCATCCCTCTCTCCTCTCCTCTCATCCCTCTCTCCTCTCTCCTCTCTCCTCTCCTCATCCCTCTCTCCTCTCCTCTCCTCTCCTCTCCTCTCATCCCTGTCTCCTCTCTCCTCTCCTCTCCTCTCCTCTCATCCCTCTCTCCTCTCCTCTCCTCTCATCCCTCTCTCCTCTCTCCTCTCCTCTCTCCTCTCATCCCTCTCTCCTCTCATCCCTCTCTCCTCTCTCCTCTCATCCCTCTCTCCTCTCTCCTCTCCTCTCTCCTCTCATCCCTCTCTCCTCTCATCCCTCTCTCTCCTCTCATCCCTCTCTCCTCTCTCCTCTCCTCTCATCCCTCTCTCCTCTCCTCTCCTCTCATCCCTCTCTCCTCTCTCCTCTCCTCTCATCCCTCTCTCCTCTCCTCTCATCCCTCTCTCCTCTCCTCTCCTCTCCTCTCATCCCTGTCTCCTCTCTCCTCTCCTCTCCTCTCCTCTCATCCCTCTCTCCTCTCCTCTCCTCTCATCCCTCTCTCCTCTCTCCTCTCCTCTCTCCTCTCATCCCTCTCTCCTCTCTCCTCTCATCCCTCTCTCCTCTCTCCTCTCCTCTCTCCTCTCATCCCTCTCTCCTCTCTCCTCTCCTCTCATCCCTCTCTCCTCTCCTCTCATCCCTCTCTCCTCTCCTCTCTCCTCTCATCCCTCTCTCCTCTCTCCTCTCTCCTCTCCTCTCCTCTCCTCTCATCCCTCTCTCCTCTCTCCTCTCCTCTCTCCTCTCATCCCTCTCTCCTCTCTCCTCTCCTCTCATCCCTCTCTCCTCTCATCCCTCTCTCCTCTCTCCTCTCCTCTCTTCTCATCCCTCTCTCCTCTCCTCTCTCCTCTCCTCTCATCCCTCTCTCCTCTCCTCTCTCCTCTCTCCTCTCCTCTCCTCTCCTCTCTTCTCATCCTCTCTCCTCTCCTCTCCTCTCCTCTCCTCTCATCCCTCTCTCCTCTCCTCTCTTCTCATCCCTCTCTCCTCTCCTCTCTCCTCTCCTCTCATCCCTCTCCTCTCCTCTCCTCTCATCCCTCTCTCCTCTCCTCTCCTCTCCTCTCCTCTCCTCTCCTCTCATCCCTCTCTCCTCTCCTCCTCAGTGCGGGTGGTACTGGGGTCCGATGTCCTGGGAGGATGCAGAGCTGAAGCTGAAGGAGAAACCTGACGGTTCGTTTCTGGTCAGAGACAGTTCTGACCCGAGGTACATCCTGAGTCTGAGCTTCAGGTCCCAGAACGTCACGCACCACACCAGGATGGAGCACTACAGAGGTACAGGACCGGGACTAAACCGGGACTAAACCAGGACTAAACCAGGACTAAACCAGGATGGAGCACTACAGAGGTACAGGACCGGGACTAAACCGGGACTAAACCAGGACTAAACCAGGACTAAACCAGGATGGAGCACTACAGAGGTACAGGACCGGGACTAAACCGGGACTAAACCAGGACTAAACCAGGACTAAACCAGGATGGAGCACTACAGAGGTACAGAACCGGGACTAAACCAGGACTAAACCAGGACTAAACCAGGACTAAACCAGGACTAAACCAGGATGGAGCACTACAGAGGTACAGAACCGGGACTAAACCAGGACTAAACCAGGACTAAACCAGGACTAAACCAGGATGGAGCACTACAGAGGTACCGAACCGGGACTAAACCAGGACTAAACCAGGACTAAACCAGGACTAAACCAGGACTAAACCAGGATGGAGCACTACAGAGGTACAGAACCGGAACTAAACCAGGACTAAACCAGGATGGAGCACTACAGAGGTACAGAACCGGGCCTGAAACCTTGTGGTTACAGGGACATTCAGCCTGTGGTGCCACCCAAAGTTTGAGGATCGCTGTCACTCTGTGGTGGAGTTCATCGAGAGGGCCATCGCTCACTCCAAGAACGGGAGGTTCCTCTACTTCCTGCGCTCCAGAGTCCCAGGTACGAACCGACCAATCACAGAGCTCCAGTTACAAACCGGCCAATCACAGAGCTCCAGGTTTAGGTGCCGCCATTTGCGCCATTTAGAGTTTCAGCCAAAGCAACCCGACAGTTCTGTACGCCAAACTGAGCCGCCGTCTAATAAACTAGAATTATGTGCATCAAATAATAATTCTGTTCATCACAGAGAGACACAAAAAATAAACGACAAACGAAACAGACGCACAGCGGCTTAGGCCAAAATGATAAATATATATTCTAAATATATGAGTTAAATACAGGCTGGACAGTGTTACAACGAATGCCAAAAACACACACACATTTGGGTCAATGTTGGCTGAACTGTATCACAACACAACACAACACAACACACACAGCACACACAACCAACAACACAACACACACAACACACACAACCAACAACACAACACACACAACACACACAACCAACAACAACAACACACACAACCAACAACACAACGCAACGCACACAACCAACAACAACAACACAACACACACAACCAACAACATCAACACAACACACACAACCAACAACATCAACACAACGCACACAACCAACAACAACACACACAACACACACAACCAACAACACAACACACACAACCAACAACACAACGCAACGCACACAACCAACAACAACAACGCAACGCACACAACCAACAACATCAACACAACACACACAACCAACAACATCAACACAACGCACACAACCAACAACAACACACACAACACACACAACCAACAACACAACACACACAACCAACAACAACAACGCACACAACCAACAACACAACGCAACGCACACAACCAACAACACAACGCAACACACACAACCAACAACAACAACGCAACGCACACAACCAACAACATCAACACAACGCACACAACCAACAACAACACACACAACACACACAACCAACAACACAACGCAACGCACACAACCAACAACAACAACGCAACGCACACAACCAACAACAACAACACACACAACCAACAACAACAACGCAACGCACACAACCAACAACAACAACACAACACACACAACCAACAACAACAACGCAACGCACACAACCAACAACAACAACGCAACGCACACAACCAACAACAACAACACACACAACCAACAACAACAACGCAACGCACACAACCAACAACATCAACACACACAACCAACAACATCAACGCAACACACACAACCAACAACATCAACACAACGCACACAACCAACAACAACAACACACACAACCAACAACACAACGCAGCGCACACAACCAACAACAACAACACAACACACACAACACACACAACCAACAACACAACACACACAACCAACAACACAACGCAACGCACACAACCAACAACACAACACACACAACCAACAACATCAACACAACGCACACAACCAACAACAACAACGCAACGCACACAACCAACAACAACAACACAACACACACAACCAACATCAACACAACACACACAACCAACAACACAACACACACAACCAACAACACAACACACACAACCAACAACACAACGCACACAACCAACAACGCAACGCACACAACCATCAACAACAACACAACACACACAACCAACAACATCAACACAACGCACACAACCAACAACAACACACACAACACACACAACACACACAACCAACAACACAACGCAACGCACACAACCAACAACACAACGCAACGCACACAACCAACAACAACAACACAACACACACAACCAACAACATCAACACAACGCACACAACCAACAACAACAACGCAACGCACACAACCAACAACAACAACACAACACACACAACCAACAACATCAACACAACACACACAACCAACAACAACAACACAACACACACAACCAACAACAACAACACAACACACACAACCAACAACAACAACACAACGCACACAACCAACAACAACAACACAACGCACACAACCAACAACACAACGCAACGCACACAACCAACAACACAACGCAACGCACACAACCAACAACACAACGCAACACACACAACCAACAACAACAACACAACACACACAACCGACAACAACACACACAACACACACAACACACACAACCAACAACACAACACACACAACCAACAACAACACAACACACACAACCAACAACACAACACACACAACCAACAACACAACGCAACGCACACAACCAACAACAACAACACAACACACACAACCAACAACATCAACACAACGCACACAACCAACAACAACAACGCAACGCACACAACCAACAACAACAACACAACACACACAACCAACAACATCAACACAACACACACAACCAACAACAACACACACAACACACACAACCAACAACACAACACACACAACCAACAACACAACACACACAACCAACAACACAACACACACAACCAACAACACAACGCAACGCACACAACCAACAACAACAACACAACACACACAACCAACAACATCAACACAACGCACACAACCAACAACAACAACGCAACGCACACAACCAACAACAACACAACACACACAACCAACAACATCAACACAACACACACAACCAACAACAACACACACAACACACACAACCAACAACAACACACACAACACACACAACCAACAACAACAACGCAACGCACACAACCAACAACAACAACACAACACACACAACCAACAACAACAACACAACACACACAACCAACAACATCAACACACACAACCAACAACAACACAACACACACAACCAACAACAACACAACACACACAACCAACAACATCAACGCAACACACACAACCAACAACAACAACGCAACGCACACAACCAACAACAACAACGCAACGCACACAACCAACAACAACAACACACACAAACAACAACACAACACACACAACCAACAACAACAACGCAACGCACACAACCAACAACAACAACGCAACGCACACAACCAACAACACAACACACACAACCAACAACAACAACACAACACACACAACCAACAACAACAACGCAACGCACACAACCAACAACAACAACACAACACACACAACCAACAACATCAACACAACGCACACAACCAACAACACAACGCAACGCACACAACCAGCAACATCAACGCACACAACCAACAACATCAACGCAGCGCACACAACCAACAACAACGCAACGCACACAACCAACAACATCAACGCACGCAACGCACACAAACAACATCAACGCAACGCACACAACCAACAACAACGCAACGCACACAACCAACAACATCAACGCACGCAACGCACACAAACAACATCAACGCAACGCACACAACCATCAACGCACGCAACGCACACAAACAACATCAACGCAACGCACACAACCAACAACAACGCAACGCACACAACCAACAACATCAACGCAACGCACACAACCAACAACACAACGCAACGCACACAACCAACAACATCAACGCAACGCACACAACCAACAACATCAACGCAACGCACACAACCAACAACATCAACGCAACGCACACAACCAACAACATCAACGCAACGCACACAACCAACAACATCAACGCAACGCACACAACCAACAACATCAACGCAACGCACACAACCAACAACAACGCAACGCACACAACCAACAACATCAGCGCAACGCACACAACCAACAACATCAACGCAACGCACACAACCAACAACATCAACGCAACGCACACAACCAACAACATCAACGCAACGCACACAACCAACAACATCAACGCAACGCACACAACCAACAACATCAACGCAACGCACACAACCAACAACAACGCAACGCACACAACCAACAACATCAGCGCAACGCACACAACCAACAACATCAACGCAACGCACACAACCAACAACATCAACGCAACGCACACAACCAACAACATCAACGCAACGCACACAACCAACAACATCAACGCAACGCACACAACCAACAACGACGCAACGCAACGCACACAACCAACAACAACGCAACGCACACAACCAACAACATCAACGCACACAACCAACAACATCAACGCAACGCACACAACCAACAACAACGCAACGCACACAACCAACAACATCAACGCACGCAACGCACACAAACAACATCAACGCAACGCACACAACCAACAACAACGCAACGCACACAACCAACAACATCAACGCAACGCACACAACCAACAACATCAACACAACGCACACAACCAACAACATCAACGCAACGCACACAACCAACAACATCAACGCAACGCACACAACCAACAACATCAACGCAACGCACACAACCAACAACATCAACGCAACGCACACAACCAACAACAACGCAACGCACACAACCAACAACATCAACGCAACGCACACAACCAACAACATCAACGCAACGCACACAACCAACAACATCAACGCAACGCACACAACCAACAACATCAACGCAACGCACACAACCAACAACATCAACGCAACGCACACAACCAACAACATCAACGCAACGCACACAACCAACAACGACGCAACGCACACAACCAACAACGACGCAACGCACACAACCAACAACATCAACGCAACGCACACAACCAACAACAACGCAACGCACACAACCAACAACATCAACGCAACGCACACAACCAACAACATCAACGCAACGCACACAACCAACAACATCAACGCAACGCACACAACCAACAACATCAACGCAACGCACACAACCAACAACATCAACGCAACGCACACAACCAACAACATCAACGCAACGCACACAACCAACAACATCAACGCAACGCACACAACCAACAACATCAACGCAACGCACACAACCAACAACATCAACGCAACGCACACAACCAACAACATCAACGCAACGCACACAACCAACAACATCAACGCAACGCACACAACCAACATCAACGCAACGCACACAACCAACAACATCGACGCAACGCACACAACCAACAACATCGACGCAACGCACACAACCAACAACATCGACGCAACGCACACAACCAACAACATCGACGCAACGCACACAACCAACAACAACAACGCAACGCACACAACCAACAACAACGCAACGCACACAACCAACAACATCGACGCAACGCACACAACCAACAACGACGCAACGCACACAACCAACAACGACGCAACGCACACAACCAACAACGACGCAACGCAACGCACACAACCAACAACATCAACGCAACGCACACAACCAACAACATCAACGCAACACACAACCAACAACATCAACGCAACGCACACAACCAACAACATCAACGCAACGCACACAACCAACAACATCAACGCAACGCACACAACCAACAACATCAACGCAACGCACACAACCAACAACGACGCAACGCACACAACCAACAACGACGCAACGCACACAACCAACAACGACGCAACGCACACAACCAACAACGACGCAACGCACACAACCAACAACAACGCAACGCACACAACCAACAACATCAACGCAACGCACACAACCAACAACAACGCAACGCACACAACCAACAACATCAACGCAACGCACACAACCAACAACAACGCAACGCACACAACCAACAACATCAACGCAACGCACACAACCAACAACGACGCAACGCACACAACCAACAACGACGCAACGCACACAACCAACAACGACGCAACGCAACGCACACAACCAACAACATCAACGCAACGCACACAACCAACAACATCAACGCAACACACAACCAACAACATCAACGCAACGCACACAACCAACAACATCAACGCAACGCACACAACCAACAACATCAACGCAACGCACACAACCAACAACATCAACGCAACGCACACAACCAACAACGACGCAACGCACACAACCAACAACGACGCAACGCACACAACCAACAACGACGCAACGCACACAACCAACAACGACGCAACGCACACAACCAACAACAACGCAACGCACACAACCAACAACATCAACGCAACGCACACAACCAACAACAACGCAACGCACACAACCAACAACATCAACGCAACGCACACAACCAACAACAACGCAACGCACACAACCAACAACATCAACGCAACGCACACAACCAACAACGACGCAACGCACACAACCAACAACGACGCAACGCACACAACCAACAACGACGCAACGCAACGCACACAACCAACAACATCAACGCAACGCACACAACCAACAACATCAACGCAACACACAACCAACAACATCAACGCAACGCACACAACCAACAACATCAACGCAACGCACACAACCAACAACATCAACGCAACGCACACAACCAACAACATCAACGCAACGCACACAACCAACAACGACGCAACGCACACAACCAACAACGACGCAACGCACACAACCAACAACGACGCAACGCACACAACCAACAACATCAACGCAACGCACACAACCAACAACATCAACGCAACGCACACAACCAACAACATCAACGCAACGCACACAACCAACAACGACGCAACGCACACAACCAACAACGACGCAACGCACACAACCAACAACGACGCAACGCACACAACCAACAACGACGCAACGCACACAACCAACAACATCAACGCAACGCACACAACCAACAACATCAACGCAACGCACACAACCAACAACAACGCAACGCACACAACCAACAACATCAACGCAACGCACACAACCAACAACATCAACGCAACGCACACAACCAACAACATCAACGCAACGCACACAACCAACAACATCAACGCACACAGCCAACAACCATCAACGCAACGCACACAGCCAACAACCATCAACGCAACGCACACAACCAACAACATCAACGCAACGCACACAACCAACAACATCAACGCAACGCACACAACCAACAACATCAACGCAACGCACACAACCAACAACATCAACACAACACAACAGACTGAGATCAGACTGGTCCAAGTCCCGGTCCAGTCAGGTCCACGACGCGAGGTCCAGTCAGGTCCACGACGCGAGGTCCAGTCCGGTCCACGACGCAAGGTCCAGTCAGGTCCATGACAAGAGGTCCACGACGCGAGGTCCAGTCAGGTCCACGACGCGAGGTCCAGTCAGGTCCACAACGCGAGGTCCAGTCAGGTCCATGACAAGAGGTCCACGACGAGAGGTCCACGACGAGAGG
Organism: Taenioides sp. WSHXM2023; assembly: GCA_029959045.1. Classification (NCBI taxonomy): domain Eukaryota; kingdom Metazoa; phylum Chordata; class Actinopteri; order Gobiiformes; family Gobiidae; genus Taenioides; species Taenioides sp. WSHXM2023. Next base: position 29,650,529 of record CM057101.1, on the reverse strand, counting down.
TCCACGACGCGAGGTCCAGTCCGGTCCACGATGCGAGGTCCACAACGCGAGGTCCAGTCCGGTCCACGACGCGAGGTCCAGTCAGGTCCACGACGCGAGGTCCAGTCCGGTCCACGACGCGAGGTCCAGTCCGGTCCACGACGCGAGGTCCAGCCAGGTCCACGACACAAGGTCCAAGAGCCGAGAGCACGAGCTGTTTGTAAAACTCGTCTGAATCTTCCCACTTAAACCTGAAAGTTCCACTGGTCCATATTGGGACGGGCACCAGGTGAACTTAAGCCTCTGCGCTACGCCAAACAAACCGCCCCGAAACGAGCGGACAGAGGCGGATACAGCACGAGCGAGGGCCCCAGCTCCGGCAGCAGGTGCCGTGGGTCCTGGCGGCGGGTCTGTCCGCTGCTTTGAGTTTCTCCTCGCTCTCTCCTGTATGGAGGTTTAGGCGAACAACACAACACATACAACCAACAACAACAACGCAACGCACACAACCAACAACATCAACGCAACGCACACAACCAACAACATCAACGCAACGCACACAACCAACAACATCAATGCAACGCACACAACCAACAACATCCTCGCTCTCTCCTGTATGGAGGTTTAGGCGAATGTACCGTAGCGAGCCGCCGTTAGCCGCCATTAGCCGCCGTTAGCCAGTGTGTGAATCAAAATAAGAGCCGTAGGATTTCACCGGAAAACAATCACCTCTGACTCCTTCAAGGAGGTGTTCATCCACGATAAAGTCACTTTGGCACATAATTGTATTTGAAAATGTGGGTAGAGCTCTGAAGGGGGAGGGACTTGGCACAGAGAGCAAAGGGAGGGGAGAAACTCTTTCTTTAGGCCATATCCTGTGATTTTCCACATTAACTGGACCTTCTGTTCTGTTCCCCCTTCGACCACAGTCCTGTTGTTGTAAAATCTCACATACTAAACTCAGAAAATGTAATGCTCTCTGCTAATATATGTCTGCTCCTGTCAACCCTGCCGCTCCTGCCGCCCCTGCCAGGCCTGCCGCCCACCCCGGTGCAGCTCCTGTACCCTGTCTCCAGGTTCAGTTCAGTAAAAACTCTGCAGCACCTGTGTCGCTTCTGCATCAGGCAAACTGTGAGAATAGACCACATCCAGGACCTGCCCCTGCCCACGTAAGACCAGGACTAAACCAGGACTAAACCAGGACTGAACCAGAAATAAACCAGGACTAAACCAGGACTGAACCAGAACTAAACCAGGACTAAACCAGGACTGAACCAGAACTAAACCAGGACTAAACCAGGACTGAACCAGGACTAAACCAGGACTAAACCAGGACTGAACCAGGACTAAACCAGGACTAAACCAGGACTAAACCAGGACTGAACCAGGACTAAACCAGGACTGAACCAGGACTGAACCAGGACTAAACCAGAACTAAACCAGGACTGAACCAGGACTGAACCAGGACTGAACCAGAACTAAACCAGGACTAAACCAGGACTGAACCAGGACTAAACCAGGACTGAACCAGGACTGAACCAGGACTGAACCAGGACTAAACCAGGACTAAACCAGGACTGAACCAGGACTAAACCAGGACTGAACCAGGACTGAACCAGGACTAAACCAGGACTAAACCAGGACTGAACCAGGACTAAACCAGGACTGAACCAGGACTAAACCAGGACTAAACCAGGACTAACTGTGGTCTGTTTTTAGGCCTCTGATTTTGTACTTGAGGAAGTTTTATTATTACGACGCTGAGGAGGAGGTGCAGAAGGAGCAGGGCAGGACGTAGCAGCTCAGGTGAGTCTCACCTTTGACCTTTGACCTTTGACCTTTTGACCTGATGAAGGTTCAGGTCTGTAAATACTGAGCCTGAGTTTGTGGAGCCGATCCCGAACAAACACTGAGAAGAGAAACATGAGGAGTGGAGTTTCTGTCGTAGAAATAGAAATATGTTCTACAGAGTTCTACAGAGTTCTATAGACTTATATAGAGTTCTACAGAGTTCTACACAGTTCTATAGTCTTATACAGAGTTCTACAGGGTTCTGTAGAGTTCTACAGGGTTCTACACAGTTCTATAGTCTTATACAGAGTTCTACAGGGTTCTACACAGTTCTATAGTCTTATACAGAGTTCTACAGGGTTCTGTAGAGTTCTACAGGGTTCTACACAGTTCTATAGTCTTATACAGAGTTCTACAGGGTTCTGTAGAGTTCTACAGGGTTCTACAGACCCTTTTGTCTTGTTTTTGTCAGATTGTCCTCATTGTGGATTGTCTGAATTGGCCAGTCAGCTGACAGAGAGAAGTACCTGCCTCCGACCTGCAGCCAATCAGCTCGCCCCGCTCGGCCTCGTCCAATCAGCGGCTCTCAGATGATCCGCCCTCCCTCCGAGCTCTGTGATTGGCTGGTCTGCCCAGAGGGGGAGGGGCTACGGGGATGTGGAGACCGCACTTTTTGATGATGTCATCGCTGGGACAATTTTTAAAAACTTAAAACTGGACTCAAGTCACCTCCAGGACCAAGACGAGGATCCAGACCAGCACCAGGTCTAGACCAGGACCGAGTCTGGACCAGGACTGGGTCTAGACAAGAGGAGCAAGATCACTGATGTGTCCAGAGAGATGTCGAACAAATAAACCAGGACTGAACCAGGACTAAACCAGGTCTAAACCAGGACTAAACCAGGTTTAAACCAGGACTGAACCAAGACCAAACCAGGACTAAATTTGGGACTAAACTTGGAACTACACCAGGAGCTAAACCTGAACTAAACCAGGTTTAGCTCCTAAAACTGGACTGAACTGCAAATATTAGTACTACTATGACAACTACTGCTACTACTGCTACTACTACTACTACTGCTGCTACTACTACTAAAACTACTACAGTCCCTGACAAAAGTCTTGTCGCTTATCCATTTTGTAGAAACAAAAGCTTATAACTTGACTTTAAATTAATCGATTGGTTTTAGAAATGTCTCATATGAAAGCTAAAATCCTCCCAAATTATGCTCAATATACTAAAATAAATTTGCTTCACTGAAGAAACATTGATCATTTAATGAACACAGAAAGGTCAGATTTTGGCAAGACAAAAGTCTTGTCGCCTACAGAAAATTGAACAAATAATTTACTTCAAATACAAAAATATGTTGCATAGCGTCAGTGAATTAAGTAGTGGTGCTGTGAGATCCATATTTAATATCTTGTATGACTTCCATGAGCTTGAAGGACTGCATCCATGTGGTTCAACAATGATTCATACAATTTGTTGATGAAGTCATCAGGAATAGCAAAGAAAGCAGTCTTACATGCCTCCCAGAGTTCATCAAGATTCTTTGGTTTTGCCTTCCATGCTTCCTCTTTCATTCTACCCCAGACATGCTCAATGATGTTCATGTCTGGTGACTGGGCTGGCCAGTCCTGGAGCACCTTGATCTTCTTCGCCTTGAGGAACTTTGATGTAGAGATAGAAGTATGCGATGGAGCACCATCTTGCTGCAAAATTTGACCCCTTTTATGGTTGGGAATGTAAGAGGTAGCTAATACTTCTTGATATTTTAGGCTATTGATATTGCCTTCCACCCTGCAAATGTCTCGCACACCCCCATACTGGATGTAACCCCAGACCATGATTTTTCTGCCACCAAACTTAACTGTTTTCTGGGTGAATCTTGGATCCATGCGGGCTCCAGTAGGTCTCCTGCAATATTTGCAGCGGCTGTGATGTAATTCAACCGAGGATTCATCTGAGAAATCCACCTTCTGCCACTTTTCCAGTGTCCATCCTTTTAGCAGGCTGTGGGCCTTGGCAAATGCCACACGGTTTTTTAATTGCCTTTTGTTTAGTGCTGGTTTCTGTGCACTGATTCGACCATGGAGGCCATTTCGAGACAGAATTCTACAAACTGTTCTGGTTGACACAGGGACTTGAGGTGACCAGGCCTGGTGGAGCTCTGCTGCAGTGGAAAAGGGGCTGGTCTTGGATTTTCGAATCAACAAACGGTCCTCCCGAGCAGTTGTCTTGCGGGGTCTGCCGGACCTGGGCTTGTCAAAAACATCTCCAGTCTTTTCAGATCTTTTTCTTATTCTTTGTACTTGACGCTGAGACACATTGAAGGTGTCAGCCACCTCAGCAGTGGATCTGGTCTTCAGCCTCTTGATAATTAACGCTTTGGTCTCAGGGTGGATCTTAGGCATGTTGTCAGAGGTCAAGTTGCAGTTGATGTGAAGGTCTGGTGTGCTGGGGTTCTTTTTATACACACCCACTAATTGATTGATCAGTAACTGATCACAGGTGAGGCTGTAATCTAGGATTGGGTGCATCATATGACAAGGCGACAAGACTTTTGTCTTGCCAAAATCTGACCTTTCTGTGTTCATTAAATGATCAATCTTTCTTCAGTGAAGCAAATTTATTTTAGTATATTGAGCATAATTTGGGAGGGTTTTAGCTTTCATATGAGACATTTCTAAAACCAATCGATTAATTTAAAGTCAGGTTATAAGCTTTTGTTTCTACAAAATGGATAAGCGACAAGACTTTTGTCAGGGACTGTAGTAGCACTAGTACCAGTACTGTTACTACGACATCTCCTGGTACGTGGACTGTTGATATTTCTGGAATTTCTTCTTCTTGTGTCATTTGAAGTCGATGAAAAGTTTTTGAAAATGCACTTTTCTTTTCTCGTTATTAAAATATTTATTATAAATTTCAGAACTTTATTTTGAAAAGAACCAAATGTTTTGGTGTTTTTTTTTGGTGAAAGAAACGAGTTTGCACTTTTATTTTGTGGCAGCTGTTTTTGTTCCTTTTTATTTTCATTTAGTTTTGTCCAGATTTATTTTAATTTTAAAAGTCCAAATCTCCGGAGGCGACAAAAACACGACCAAAAACATCACAATTTTATCCAACAGAACCAACATGGCCGACGTGACGCTGGACCCAGGATCAGGACTAAACCAGGACTAAACCAGGTCTAGAATCTGGACCTGCATTGAACTGGGACTAAACCTGGACTCCTGAAGGACGCTAAGGATTGTGGGAGTTGTAGGAAGATGATGTCACTCAGATTTCTGTGCATAAATGTGAATAAAAAATGGACCATTCTGATTTTGAGACTTTTTATATAAAAAAAAAAAAACATGGAACAAAATTAATGACGTTTGAGTTGAAAATATTTTTGTATTTTTGGCTGAAACGTTTTATTAAAACAAAAACAGGGCGGGAATTTCACAGAATTATAAACAGGTGAGAGTACTCAAATACTGTACTTGAGTAAGAGTAACGTTACTTCAAAATCAGAAAATAAATAGAAAATACTCAAGTAAAAGAAAACAGGTATTTGAAAAGTACTTATCAAGTCAGTAACTGTCGGGGCGGGGCATCTGGTTTATAATTTTGCTGAATGAGACAAAACCTGAAATCCCAAAATCTGGAGTTTTCAAAGACGCAAAAATGAGACGAACTGAACCAGGAGGACTACTGTTACTCAAGTAAAAGTACTGCTACTCTGTACTGTATACTGCAGTAAGAGTAGGAGTAAAAGTACTGTTACTCTAATAGGAGTAAAAGTACTGTTACTCTCGTAGGAGCAAAAGTACTGTTACTCTAATAGGAGTAAAAGTACTGTTACTCTCGTAGGAGTAAAAGTACTGTTACTCTCGTAGGAGTAAAAGTGCTGTTACTCTAGTAGGAGTAAAAGTACTGTTACTCTAGTAGGAGTAAAAGTACTGTTACTCTCGTAGGAGTAAAAGTGCTGTTACTCTCGTAGGAGTAAAAGTACTGTTACTCTAATAGGAGTAAAAGTACTGTTACTCTCGTAGGAGTAAAAGTACTGTTACTCTAGTAGGAGTAAAAGTACTGTTACTCTAGTAGGAGTAAAAGTACACTGCTGGAAAAGTACTGAATGTGACTGGCGTTTTTATGTTGAATCCAAAGAGACAAAAACAGAACCAGAAACAAATTTATGTCCAAAGAAAAATTCAACCTGCAGTGAGCCCCACGTGCCACCAGAGGGACCTCCACCACCAGAGGGACCTCCACCACCACCAGAGGGACCTCCACCACCAGAGGGACCCGCACCATCAGAGGGACCTTCACCACCACAGGGACCTCCACCACCACCAGAGGGACCTCCACCACCAGAGGGACCCGCACCATCAGAGGGACCTCCACCACCAGAGGGACCCGCACCATCAGAGGGACCTCCACCACCACAGGAACCTCCACCACCACCAGAGGGACCTCCACCACCAGAGGGACCCGCACCACCAGAGGGACCTCCACCACCACCAGAGGGACCTCCACCACCACAGGGACCCGCACCACCACCAGAGGGACCTCCACCACCAGAGGGACCCGCACCATCAGAGGGACCTCCACCACCACCAGAGGGACCTCCACCACCACAGGGACCCGCACCACCACCAGAGGGACCTCCACCACCAGAGGGACCCGCACCATCAGAGGGACCTCCACCACCACCAGAGGGACCTCCACCACCAGAGGGACCCGCACCATCAGAGGGACCTCCACCACCACCAGAGGGACCTCCACCACCACCAGAGGGACCCGCACCACCACAAGAGGGACCTGCACCACCAGAGGGACCTCCACCACCAGAGGGACCTCCACCACCACCAGAGGGACCTCCACCACCAGAGGGACCCGCACCATCAGAGGGACCTCCACCACCACAGGGACCTCCACCACCACCAGAGGGACCTCCACCACCAGAGGGACCCGCACCATCAGAGGGACCTCCACCACCACCAGAGGGACCTCCACCACCACAGGGACCCGCACCACCACCAGAGGGACCTCCACCACCAGAGGGACCCGCACCATCAGAGGGACCTCCACCACCACCAGAGGGACCTCCACCACCACCAGAGGGACCTCCACCACCACCAGAGGGACCCGCACCACCACCAGAGGGACCCGCACCACCACAAGAGGGACCTGCACCACCAGAGGGACCTCCACCACCAGAGGGACCCGCACCACCACCAGAGGAACCTCCACCACCAGAGGGACCCGCACCACCACCAGAGGGACCCGCACCACCATCAGAGGGACCTCCACCACCAGAGGGACCCGCACCATCAGAGGGACCTCCACCACCAGAGGGACCCGCACCACCACCAGAGGGACCTGCACCACCATCAGAGGGACCTGCACCACCAGAGGGACCTCCACCACCAGAGGGACCCGCACCACCACCAGAGGGACCCGCACCACCACCAGAGGGACCTGCACCACCAGAGGGACCTGCACCACCACCACCACCAGAGGGACCCGCACCACCACCAGAGGGACCCGCACCACCACCAGAGGGACCTGCACCACCAGAGGGACCTGCACCACCACCACCACCAGAGGGACCTCCACCACCAGAGGGCCCCACACCAACCGGGGGGACCCGCGCCACAGGCTAAAGGTTAGGGTCTCCTAACTTCACCTCTGTCCGTGTCTCCAGATCCTTCACCTGCGAGAGACACAGAGACACGTCCAGGTGTGTCTCATTCTCAGTTTCTGGACAGGCTCATGTGACGCCCCTGAGCTGCAGCGGCTGCACTAGCACAGAGTCCTGATTCTACCTAAACCCCAGCTCCTGCACCAATCAGGTCAGAGGCGTTTTAGGTTTAATCACACTGGAGTTCAGCTTTGAACCAGCAACCCAAAAACATAATCGTAGAATCGTTCGCAAAGTTTTATTTGAACTGTTTCCCTCATTTCTGTGGAGTTTATGGAATTCAGACTTTATTTCTGAATGTTTAAATTCCACTTTAACCAGCAGGAGGCGTAAGAACCCAAAGTTTATTATTTAATCATCTCCAAAACACGATCCAAAGACACTTTCCATCTCCCCACGGGCCTGAAGATCTGAACATGAAGAAAAGACCCACCGCAGATGAACAAGAACAACTTTTATTAACATTTACAGTTTTATTTATTTAAACTTTAACAGGTAAAGATCAGACGCTCTCATTGGCTCATGCAGGTCACGTGACAACACTTGGACACAGACTTCATCTCCCAGAATGCATCAGGCTCATTTTAATAACTGGATTTGATTAAAAAAACATTTCAGTGGGTCTCAAAGATAATTTACACTGCACACGATTAGTCCTGGTTTAGTCCTGGTTTAGTTTATATTATAAGTTTAATATTTAGCTCTCATTTAGTCCCCCATCCTTGTTCAGTGGTTCAGGACCCGGTCTGGAGGTGGGTCTGGTCCTGGTCCTGGTCCCGGTCCAGACCCGGTCTACAGGTGGGTCTGTGAGGTCATGAGCACCAGGGGCACCTCTTTATCGCCGGTGCCCAGCAGGGGGAGCATTCTCTCGGTGAACTCGGCTCCGCGGTGGAAGCTGTAGATCTCGGAGCCGGTTTTGGCGTTAAAGAACGAGACCTGCCCCCAGTCCTGGTCCAGAAACACCCCCACCTGCCGCAGCTTCGGCGGGGCCTTCACCTGCCGCCAGGAGCACACAGGAGTGTCAGGGGCAGAAGACAATCGAAAACGTTTATACAAAAACAATCTGAGAAAGAAGGAAAAGAGAGAAGAAGAAGAAGAAGAGGGAGCAGACAGGAGCAGACAGGTGCAGACAGGTGCGTACCTTGGTGAGGGGAGGGGCGGTGAGTGCGCGCAGTTGCCCCCCGCTCCACCAGAGGGCGTAGTACCCGTTTGGAGGGCTCATATCGAACAGCCCCTTCCTCTGCGCCGTCTCCGAGACCACGCCCACTTTCCAGTCTTTGTTCTCGCCCACGAACACCTGAAGAAGAGAGAGAGTCAGATGCCCTCCCCGTGTGTCAAACTGCATCAGATGCCCTCCCGTACCTCCCAGTAGTGGCGTCCGGCGGCGTAGCCCTCCTTGGCGGTGACGCAGGACCACACGTCGAAGCGCTGGGGGCTGTTCCGGTAAAACTGAAGCTTCTCTCCACGTTTCACCTGTTTACGATCCTCAGACAGAATCAGGAACGGGTACGCCGAGACCGGGTTCAACACCACGTCCTCTGAAAGAGAGAGGGAGAGAGAGGGATGAGGAGAGAGGGATGGTGTGAGGACAGACGGAGGACGAGGACAGACGGAGGACGAGGACTCACCCATGTAAAGTTTGGCCTTTTTGTGTCCTGTGGAAAAGAAACAGATTTAAACTTTTCTGATGAAAATGTGAAAATAAAACTGAAAATAAGAAACAGAAACACACGACCTGTGATCGCTTTGTTCTTCTTAACGTCTGAAACAAAACACAAGAGTTTAGTCCTGGACTAGTCCCGGACCAGTCCCGGTCCAGTCCCGGTCCAGTCCCGGACCAGTCCCGGACCAGTCCCGGACCAGTCCCGGACCAGTCCCGGTCCAGTCCCGGTCCAGTCCCGGACCAGTCCCGGACCAGTCCCGGTCCAGTCCCGGTCCAGTCCCGGTCCAGTCCCGGACCAGTCCCGGACCAGTCCCGGACCAGTCCCGGTCCAGTCCCGGTCCAGTCCCGGTACCTTTGATGTTCCAGTGGCTGCGTCGGAGGCTGCTGGTGCTTCCTCTCAGACTCTCGGCCGCCACGAGCTCCGACAGAGGCATCGGAACTACAACAGAGAGGGAGGGCATCTGAGGCAATCTGACACACGGGGAGGGCATCTGACACACAGGGAGGGCATCTGACTCACTGGAGCCGTAGGAGTCCCGGCCGTGGTCCCGGGTCTGGTCCCGGGTCTGGCCTGGGACCATGTGGATGTCGGCCATCTTGTCTCGGACCTGCAGCAGCGCAGACTTCACCTCCGACAGGTGAAACTGGAGACAAAACGGCTCCTCGTCCTCCTCCTCCGAGTCTGCAGGGGGCGCCGCCAGGTCCACACTCTGCAACACAAGCACCAGTCACAGGCCTGGACTCGACCGGGACTCGACCGGGACTCGAACGGGACTAAACTGGGACTAAACTGGGACTAAACCGGGACTGAACCAGGACTGAACCAGGACTGAATCAGGACTGAATCAGGACTGTACAGACCTGCAGGAAGCGGATGTGGTCTTGACTCGTGGCCACGGTCTCCAGTTCGGTTCGTTTTTGGTTGAGGTCGTTAAGCTCCGCCTCCAGCCGCTGCGTTAGCTCCGCCCCCTGTGACATCACGGCGTCGAGCTGGTTCTGGATCCCGCCCACGACCTGAGTCCGGACCCGGTCTACGGCCTGGACCACAGAGTCCAAGAGGCGGTCCACCTCTGAGCTCTCACCGTCTGCGTGGGCCTGAGGAGCCAATCACAGGAGAGAGTTTAAACGGGCCAATCACAGGAGAGAGTTTAAACGGGCCAATCACAGGAGAGAGTTTAAATGGGCCAATTTTTTTTTTAAATTAGTACTACCATTTTCCCCAAGTACTCTTTATTTCTATCAGTTCTTTAAGTCGAGTGAGATGTTTTATCCCTCTCTTTACCTAAACCAGGACTAAACCAGGACTAAACCAGAACTAAACCAGGTCTAAACCAGGTCTAAACCAGGTCTAAACCAGGTCTAAACCAGGTCTAAACCAGGACTTGGACCTTGACTGAGTCCAGGTTGCGTCTTAGTTCGTTCAGACGGAGTTCTCTTTGTTTGATCCGAGTCACGATCTCCTGCTCTGTCCGAGAAACCTGCTTCTGTAACGCAACAAAGTACTGTTACTACAAATACTACAAATACTGCAAATACTACTACTACTACTACTGCTACTACATCATACTGGTGTAGTACCTGTTTGCTGAGACGCTCCGTCTGCACTGACACAGTTTTGTGAGTTCGATGTTCCTCCAAAACACAAATCGCACAAATACAACGCTGACAAGAACGACAGAACACCTGGAAGAGGAGAGGAAGAAAGAGTGAGAGGAGGAGGAGGAGGAAGAGGAGGAGGAGAGGAGGAGGAGGAGGAGGAGGAGGAGGAGGAAGAGGAGGAGGAGAGGAGGAGGAGGAGGAGGAAGAGGAGGAGAGGAGGAAGAGGAGGAGAGGAGGAAGAGGAGGAGGAGGAGAGGAGGAGGAGGAAAGGAGGAGGAGGAAAGGAGGAGAGGAGGAAGAGGAGGAGAGGAGGAAGAGGAGGAGGAGGAGGAAAGGAGGAGGAGGAGGAGAGGAGGAGGAGAGGAGGAGGAGGAAGAGGAGGAAGAGGAGGAGGAGGAGGAAAGGAGGAGAGGAGGAGGAGGAGGAGAGGAGGAGGAAGAGGAGGAGGAGGAAAGGAGGAGAGGAGGAAGAGGAGGAGAGGAGGAGGAGGAGAGGAGGAAGAGGAGGAGAGGAGGAAGAGGAGGAGGAGGAGGAGGAGAAGAGGGAGAGGAGGAAGAGGAGGAGGAGGAGAGGAGGAGGAGGAAAGGAGGAGGAGGAAAGGAGGAGAGGAGGAAGAGGAGGAGAGGAGGAGGAGGAGAGGAGGAAGAGGAGGAGAGGAGGAAGAGGAGGAGGAGGAGGAGGAGGAGAAATACAACTTGGACATGAACAACACCTGGAAGAGGAAAGGAAGAGAGTGAGAGGAGGAAGAGGAGGTCAGATGACTGAAAGCTAGATAAGGTCAGATGGG